>OOFC01032030.1:26532-44522 GCA_900323345.1 Pseudochromis fuscus | reverse complement strand
ACCCACCGCATTCCACCGCCCGCAGCAGCGCAACGTGGAGACAGCCACCCACGCTATCCCATGGTCTCAATCATTGGAGCCCAGACAGAGGGAAATGAAGCTAATTGGTTTTTGGATGAAGCAGACATTCTCTCCATGCAGATGTGGTCTTGAAGTAGGTTTTCGTACTGACATAAGTTTAAGTTGTTTTTGGCTTTCCAGTTCATGAGGATAGTTTTCTTGGCGATGCATAGTCAAGAGAGAAGTATTCTTGACTGTTCCATTTCCATGCTGACATTGGTGAGGTCTCCTAGCAAACGTAACAAGGGATTGACTGGGATATTGTGACCTAATCGCGCTGCTAAATAATAACACATCATCACCCAGAATCTACTAACCGGTGGGCATTCCCACAACACGTGCAGGTAGTTATCAGGTGCATGTCCCGTGCATTGCTGGCAGATCTGGGAATGAGTTAGGCCCATTTTGAATATCCGTTGTCCTGTGTAGGGTATTCTGTGGAGAGTTTTGTAATGTATCAACTGCAAGTTGGTATTTTTGTGAATTGTGAATGTATTCAGACAAATTTGCCTCCAGACAGTCTGACTTGGAGCATAACATAGGTCTTTTTCCCATTTGATAATTGGGAGTGAGATTTTGCAGTCACTGTTGGCCAATATTCTGTATATTTTAGATAATTCTTTGGAAGAAGATATATCTAAGAAACGTTCTACTGCTGGTAAGGTTTTTAATTTCCACCTTATTTGATTCAGGTTATATTTTGCTTGGATAATGAATTGAAGTTGGAGGTATTCTAAGTAATTGCCCTGGTTGATGCCATATTGTGTCGTAATGACATGCAATGGCTTGAAAGAATTTCCCTCCATAATGTGCTGAAGGTGTGTTACCCCTTTGGCAATCTATGATGGGAAATTTAAGGGTTTCTTGTTTTGCAGGATGTCCAGATTTTTCCAAATGGGCGTAAGTCTGTACGGAATAATTGTTGATCCGGTGATTCTGAGGAATTCCTTCCAGGCTGCCAGGGAGGTGCTTTTATTCAGATTTGTCATACAGAGGTGGCATTTAACCCTTTAAACGCCAGAGTCGCAGAATTGCGACAAGCAACATTGCTGAGTTTAACAACTCATGACTGCAAATATGGTGCCTGATATAGTTACTACTTCATACCAGGAGATGGCAGACATATGAAACTTCAACCTGAGCAACATTTGTGGGCGTGTTTTCATTCAAAGTTTTGTAGTTTCACGGATTTGAAAACCATGCCCCGGTAAGGAGACAGCGGCGCATAACAGAAGCATAACAGAGAGCAAGACAGCGAGTTTTAGCGAGCGAAAACTTGCCATGCCGAGATAACTGTTCACCGTTGACGAAGTACTTCATCCAGTAATGGCTGACTCAGATTGTGAAGAGGAATATTCACCCTCTGATGATGATGTCCAGTCGTCCGGTGAAACTGAAAGTGACGCTGCGTCTGTGCGCGGCGGCAGCGAGTCCGTGCGCCATGACAGTCCACAAGCAGCACATACTGGAGCCGATGCTTTGCTTCACCATGTCCGGGGTGGTAGGAGGGGACTTGGTGGGTGTAGCAGTGGTGGTCAAAACACCGTGGGGCAGCAAGGATGAAAAAAAGAACCACGGAAATAGCGGCAGACTCAGGTAGAAGCCGCGGGAGAACATGCGCTGCTGGCAGCGGTGGCGTTCACGGCCCCACCGTAAATGACGATAATGACGGCTGGGTTTGCTTTAGACATGAGGAAGAGTATCACAAGTGGATCAGACATTTTGATGAACCTGTTAAGTATCGTGGAGACAGAGATCTGACAAATTCTTTTGCTGTCTCTTTTTTTACATGGTGAATTCTGGAGCCTCATCACAAATGAAACAAACATATGCCCACCAGTTCTTAGAGAGGGAAGAACTGTGTGGAGTAAGTCTGTGTGCTGTGCCTTACAATGAAAGATACCACACACTGAAGCACTACAAGCAACGCCATCCTGATCAATAAACATAAAAGTTATGTAATCCAATATGGCCACCTGGTGACGTCATAATATGCAAATTAGATGAGTGAATTTACTCCCATCACAAAGTTTGTGTCACACTGATCATTTTTCTCATTTACAGTATGCCTTTATCTCTAACCATTTTCAAGTTACAACCTTTTGAAAAAGTGATATCAAAACTGAGTATTTTATTGAAAAAACTCTGGCACTTAAATGGTTAATAGTTGAGCTGATAAATGGTAGGTCTGAGATTTCAATATCATTGCAGTAGGAATGCTCAATGTCTAGCCATGAGAGCTTGAGTGGGCTGGGCCTTATCCATTTAAGGACATATTTCACCCTGTTGAAGATGCAGTAGTAGTAAAAATTTGGAAATTCTAATCTGCCTGCTTCCTTGGGTTTTTGCAGTGTTTTAAGGCTAATGCGCAGCGGCTTGTTTTTCCATAAAAACATTGTGATGCTTGAGTTAAGTGACTTAAACCAATGTGAAGATGGTTGGTATGGGATTAGAGCAAAGAAGTAGTAGACTTTTGGTAGGACCATCATTTGCATTGTTGCGACTCTTCCCATGAGAGAGATGGAAAGAGGACGCCATCGTATGAGATCACTTTCTATCTGTCTAAGTAGTGGGTTATAGTTTAGTTGTGGGAGATCTGACAGCCTGGAGGATACACTGATACCCAGGTACCTAATATTGCCTGACTGCCGTGAAGTGTCTGCAGTTCTCTGGAAGTTATAATTGATAGGTAAGACTGTGGATTTAGCCCAGTTAATAGAGTAGTCTGTGACATCTGAAAATCTTTTAATAAATACAACAGTTTCTGTGATCAATTCTGATCTGAGAAATGAACCAGACAACACCTGACCTTGACCTGTTGAGACGATGCACCAAATGGGTCCAAAACAGGAACCTCATCTCCTTCAGATACATGATCTGCAAATAAAAAGAATAGTTAATGCCAGTGCTTTTACTTTTATACACATATAAAAGTAAAAAAAACAACATTCACTCATGTTTTCCCAGCACAGACAGCGTGACCTTTGGCCCCTGTAACCTGTGACCTTGTGACCTCTGCCTGTCATCCTGCCTTACTGTGCCTGTACACAGTGAGCAGGATGCTGCTCTGTGCAGCCTTTTACGTCATGCAATCCAATGGAGAAAGCACACCTGTTTGAACTTCGACTGTGCCAACATAGTTTTTTCTACAAACCTCTTTCAAGTTTTAAAAGACTCACAAGACTTTGATCTTTAAGTCTTGTATTTACATGTTTTAGCTATCTTGTAGCATTTTTGACAGTTTAGTTTGAGAGTTCTCTCAGCCCTTTCTCAGCTTTGACACTGTGTGCGTATTGGGGACTGCTCTCCCGCTCAGAGTGAGGTCACATGACCTAGAGTGCAGAGAGAGCAGAAAGGGGAGAAGGAAGAAGACAAATTTTTACAAAACCTCCTGAAAAGTAGCATAAAGTTGATCAAATGTCACACAAAATATGATTTTCTTGGTGGTTTTTTCATGCTCTTTCATTCGGCATAGGTTAGAAAGCCGTCAGACTTATACTTTAGACTGTGGAGGGCCCAGAGTGACAGGAGTGCCTTTTTCCCCATTCCTTTCTATGGAGCTGAAGTGGAGGACACAGAGGAGCACTCCAACTTTCAGGACTTATAAAATCCAAACGATTAGAGTGATTAAAAATCCCTAAAGTCACTTTGGTCAGCACTGTGTCCTCAGTCATCTGTGAGTTTTTGAAGCCGCTACCATATTCACCCTGGGAGGAGATAATTTTTTATCAAAGTGAAATTTTTGCATTCAAGGAATATCAACGCATGATTTTTAGGTGTTGATCAGTACTACAATTTGGCTTTCCTCCTATTCCCCTGTGACATTCCTGTGGGCTGCAGCGGGTGCCTTTCTGAGCCTAGGTGGCGCTACAGAGCCCATTTTTGCACTGAGGGATTTGGTTTTTCCATTTTATCAAATTTTTCACCAGGCCTGATGAGCATGCCAAATTTGGTCAGCTTTTGAGCATGTTTAGGGGGTCAAATTAAGCCTCAAAAAGACATAATAAGAAGAAAGAAAAAAGAAAGAAAGAAACAGAGCAAATCCAATAGGGTCCTTACCCCTGGCTTGGGCTCAGGCCCTAATGAAAAAAAACAACAAAAAAATAACCACACTTTAGGTATTCTGATGGGCAGGTGTATGGATGCACTCACGCACGCACACACACACACACACACACACACACGTGGTTATTAAAGGGCCCAGCATGTCCTCCTCCAATTTCCCCTGCTTCCTCTACTCCTGGTGGATGCTCACTCAGAACCAGGTCTCCCAGTCTGAAGTTGTCCTCCTGACAAGTTCGTTTCCATTGCCGCACCCTCTCTTGGCTCTTTTTCATGTTGTCCTTGACTTCAGTGAAAGTTGAAGTCTACTACTTGAGCCCTTCACAAGTTTCCTCTTGCAGCAGTAACCTTGTTATTTTCTCGTCTTTGATCTGTCAGAGCCAATTTAAATTACAATACAGTTATTGAAGCACCTAACCTTGTAATCTCTGGGTACCTCTGATGGATACCTCGCCTTCCTCCCAAACATGCGATAATGGGGACTATACTTCTTGGTCTGCAACGTAAACATTGTTGTATGCCATCAGACATTGCACCACTGTGTATGGCTCGCCATCCATCCCTGCCGAGTTTGTTAAATATTCTTATGGTTATATTGTTTGTCGCTCAAAATGCTACATCGCTGTTGGTTTATGAACTCTTGACCCTGCTGACGATCCGAGACTCTCTGAACAATCTACCTGTTTATGGCAGCAGTGGATATTCAGATGCCGCCACCTGTCCTAGCGTCTGTCCCACCATACTTGTGGCATCTGGAATGGGCATTGCTTTGCAACAAGAGACAGAGGAGACACGTAAAGAGAGGAGAGATCTCTGTCAGATTCAAGACTTACCTGGTTGGCTGCTCTGCGGATTATCCTGGGCATCATAGATTGCCACCTCATGGTGCGGTTTATGACCTCCCGCGCTATCTGCAGTTCTGCTACCGGTGGCAATGTCCTGCTAACATCAACGCTGTGCACCTGCTTCCATGTTTCTGGCCCATCAGAGTTTGGTGCTAGGGATGCACGCAAGGGAATCTCCGCCCTCTGCGCCATGCTGTCCTGCTGACAGAGAGCCCTGTGCCTGTGTGTACAGTGCTGCTCAATGCATGATCACTTGCAAACAAGTCCTTTGTTGTGAATGATTTCATCTCTATGCCCGATCTGGATTTTTTTCCTTCCTGACTGAGACCTGGCTGAAACCAGGTGATAACAGTGCCTTCTCGGAGATCCTCCCTCCCGGCTATTCCTACCTCAGGACAGTGTGGCTCTCTGGTCGTGGTGGTGGCCTGGCCACTGTGTATTAGCACACACATAACGGTCACCCAATGTCCACAAAGCATTACACTAGCTTTGAACAACAATGATTCAGGTTCGAGCTGCCCTCACCTGTATTATGTGCTGCCGACCACCAAAATCCAATAAGGATTTTATTCAGGAGTTTTCTGATTTCCTATCTGAGTTCATACCAGCATATCATAATATACTGATTTGTGGATACTTCAATATTCATGTTTGTTGTCCATCCAGTCAATTTGCATCTGAGTTTCTCAGTCTCCTTATGATCTCTTATAGCCTCTCTGTCTCTCTCAGAGAAATATCCCAAACCTGCATCTCCAATCACCTCCCCATCCTGTTGGATTTCTCAGCTCCTGCACATGCACCTAGACCTACTGCTTCAGCCTGCTGCCATCGGATCTTCACCTCCTCCACAGCTGAGCAGATTGCCACTGCTTTTATGAACAGCAACCTATACGCAGAGGCTGGTATGGCTTCAACGCCCTATTCATGACTTAATTTCCTTTTTTCACTCATCCTGCTCTGACATTTTGGACACTATTGCACCTTTGAGGACTAAATCTGTTAAAGTTAGAGCAGATCCCTGGCTCAATGAGACCACCTGGGCCCTCAGACAGTGCTGTAGGCAGGCTGAGCGCAGGTACAGGAAGGACAAACTTCATGTGTCTCAGCAGATGCTGAGGGAGAGTCTGGCTAACTACCAAAAGGCAGTGAAAGAGGCCAAAAGTCAATATCTGTCAAACATAATCTCTACCAGCTAGAATAATCCGAGGGTGCTAATTTAACACATTTCAATCTGTAATCAGTCCTCAGAGCAGCACTCTGAAAAAAGTGTCAGTATCTACATGTGAAATGTTTTTGCATCATTTTGTGGACAAAGTGGCTGCAGTGAGGTTGGGCATCAACAGTAACGCTTGTAGTGCTTCTGTGCGTACTCCTACAGCGCCCCCTGCTGTTTTTGGAGGTATTTAAACCTGTGTCCCTATCCTCACTTTCTGATGTGGTACAGGAGATGAGACCAACCAACTGTCCGCTAGACATTGTACCAGCTAAGCTGCTCAAACAGATCTTTACTGCAGTGGCCCCCTGTCTGCTCACTCTGATAAACAGCTGCCTCAGTGCTGGATCTATCTCAGCTGCTTTTAAACATGCTGTAGTCAGACCACTTCTAAAAAACCCAAACCTGGACCCTGTAGTTTTATCTAGTTTTAGACCAGTATCTCACTTGCCATTTTTATCCAAGGTTTTAGAAAAGATTGTTTTTATTCAGTTGCAGTCTTTTTTTCGAATCAAACAGTATCTACTTCAAACAGTAGAAAAATTTCAATCTGGTTTTAGATCACGTCATAGCACAGAATCGGCTCTTCTTAAGGTGCATAATGACATTGTAGTAGCTCTGGACACTAAAAAGCCAGTAGTTCTGTTAATGCTGGATCTCACAGCAGCTTTCGACACAATGGACCACTCCATCCTCATCTCTTGTCTGGCTCAGCATGTTGGGCTACAGGGCACGGTTCTCCAGTGGTTCAGCTCCTACCTGGCAGACAGGACCTTCACGGTGATGGTTGATGACCACTCATCTACACCAGCCTCGCTGTCATCTGGAGTACCGCAAGGGTCCATTCTTGGACCAGGCCTGTTTTCTCTATACATGCTGCCACTTGGAGCCATGATTGAAAAGCACTGCCTGTCCTTCCATCTGTATGCTGATGACCTCCAGCTTTATCTGCCGGTGCTGCCCAATGGTGCCTCTGCACTGGACTCCCTATATAGTTGCTTGTCAGATATTAAACTCTGGCTGGCCCAGAACTTCCTTCATCTAAATGAGACCAAATGTGAATACATTCTCTTTGCCCCCCCTGATCTACACCATAACGTGTTGCTAAATTAGACACCATTAAATTAAATTGCTAAATTAACTTTTCCTGTGAGCCAAGCAGTCAGGAACCTTGTGGTGTTTTTGACAATGAGCTAAAGTTTGACAAAAAATTCTGTTGTCCAGCTACATCTCCTCGCCGAGGTTAAACCATTTCTCTCCCAGCACAATCTAGAGAAGTACATTCATGCTTTTATCAGTTCATCGATTGATTATTGCAACGCACTGTATTTTGTCATCACACAATTGCTGCTCCTTAGGTTACAACTGGTCCAAAATGCAGCAGCCCGTCTTCTAACCCATGCACCCAGACACAGTCACATCACCCCCATCCTTTCCGCTCTCCACTGGCTCCTGGTCCACTACCGCATTCATTTTACAGTTTTAACTTTTGCTTTTAAATCTATCCATGGCCTTGCTCCTTCTTATTTATCAGAGTTGTTAACTATTCACCGCCCCGGCAGAGCCCTTCGGTCTTCATCTCGGATGGTGTTGGACGTGGCCAGGTCTCGCTATAAGCGGTGGGGTGATCGTTTCTTTGTGGCTGCTGCTCCAAGGCTTTGAAACTCACTTCCTTTTGAACTACGCTCCATCACTGACTTGTTGTTGTTCAAAGCTAATTTAAAGACTCACTTATTCAGATGTGCTTTTAATACCTAACTCTGTGTAATTTTATGTCTTGTTGTCTCAAAATGTCTTCTTTTTAATGCTATGGATTTATTTGTTCTTATCATGCTGCACTATGGTTTTATTGATTTATTTTATCAACCAAAATGCACTGTATTGTTTTATCATGCCAGTGTTGGAAAGCACTTTGGTCTTCTCTGATGGGGTTGAAAACTGCTATATAAATAAACTTTGATTTGATTTTGATTTAAGAAAGCTTAGCACAGCTGACACCAAATATCAAGAAATGCAAATGATGAAAAAAGCTGAAATATTGTCATGAAGAGGCTAATTTCCATAGTCTGGTTTGTGTAGTCAGTCATCTATCAGAACAATCCAATAAATCCAAAGAATGGGAACTTATCAGACAAGCAGATAAAAGAGATCATAAAAGAGAGAGACCCTTGACATGATGAGGCTTGAGAGAGACCTTCTATGGTGACGTACATATGGGAATATAAAGCCTGGTCATTTTGAAGTGTTTTGAAGCTGCTGAAGTGGCTTGAAATTTACAATCTCAATACGAGGACAGAGAGGCAAGATTTGAAGAAATATCCACTTAGATCATAAACATGTAGCACTGAAAGTGGAAGCAGAAGGAGGCCATGACAGCTGAGTACCTGCAAACGACTTGACCTATTTGACAGAATCCCCAGAAAGCCCAAGAAGCTGGTGCTGTCCTTGGTACCCTGCAGATACCAGATGTAAGCAGCCAAGTCTGAACAGGGCCAAACTGTCATGAAAATCTAGGTTCATGATGGGGGGATTGGGCAAAATTGTGAAAGAGAAAACCGAGATGCCACATGTGCTTTCGATCAAATCGGTTTGAAAATCAGAATGACAAATTGTAATGAGTTTTAAAAAGCAAAGGAGAGGTGCTGATTGGCTCGGAGAACGTGGTCCAGAAGGTTATTGGACCAGTAAAGAGAAGTGGAAATGATGAATGGAGTAAGTTTGACAGCGTGAGGAAGCAGAAGTGACGTGGAGATGATGCAGACCAGCTCAGTCCAGTATCCAGTAAACCTGTAGATGAAAGGGCATCTTCCTTATTGAACTTATGCTAAAAGCTTCATCATAATACTGACACACACTTGTATACACACACACAAAGAGTACCTGACAGTTCATGCATAAATGTGCCCTGTCTACAAAATCCAATGGTGCACTAGCTCCTCATTTAGAGTGAAATCAGTGGAAAAGTCACAATCCATGTGAATAATAGATAAAAGGCCCATTTCCTTTCATGTGATCCTGCAGCTCATCCACCGTCTCCACTGTGGATGTGAAATGAAAGTGACTGCCTGCTAATGACACTTTGCTTTGCTCTTTTATTTCCCGAATGAGCTTTAGCATCCTCACAGCAACAACTTAAACTCCCTGTTCGGCTTAGACAGTCGTGTACTATTGTGATTAACTACGAATGTAATTAATCAAGTCTGATCATAATCATTATGAAAGTTACATGTTCCCTATTAATTTGCTAATCACTCATATTTTTTATCCCTTATCAAATATAAGGTTGTTCATTTCCCAAGGGTTTGTATCTTCAAATAAAACTCTGGACAGGAGGCATGTTTGAAATTCACATAAATAATAATAAAATCAAATATGTATGTATGTATGTATTTATGTATGTATGTATGTATGTATTTATGTAATTGTTTATTTATTCATTCATTCATTTCATATATTCATTTATTACAAATGACTCAGCTGGTTAAAAATCTACTTTTCTTGGCTGTTTCAAGAGAAACATCCATCCATCATCTATACCCACTTATCCAATCAGATCGCTGGGTGGCTGCAGCATATCCCAGCGGGCAGTGAGCGAGGGGCAGGGTACACCCTGACGGGCTACCAGTCCATCAACACAGGGCCAACACACAGACAAACAACCCTGCACTCACACTCACACCTCCCATCAATGTACAGCCAATTAGATGATAGTGTTAGATCTCTCTATTTGCACTCTATCAGTTAAGTACATAAGCACAGTGTAAGTGAGGCTATATTTATATACAGATACAAAAACGATAGTTTTACTTTATTTTATTCCATAAATACTTTTTATTATTTATTTTTACTTTATTTCATTTCTATTTTATTTATTTTTTGTATTTCATCTTATCTTATTTTACTTTGTTTTATTTTGTTCCTCATGCTTTAATTTTTTTTTTTTCTGAAATTTTACTTTTCAGCACTGTGATCCTGTGTCTATGGCATATAACAAATAATCCCAACATAAAACAACTCTAAACTTTTAATTCACCTAACAAGCATGTCTTTGGACTAGAAAATATTTAAATAATATATGATGCCATGTTTTTTCTAAAAAAACCAAACCAAAACTTATGTTTCTTGATATGACTATAGAGACTGAATTTAAGGAGACTTGGCCAGGTACACATACTGTTGCCCTTTGACCCCAGGTGTACTCCACAAAGTGGGTTCAGGTGAAAGTATATTTAAAAAAAATGTGTATTTTTATCATTTTTACATTTTACATGTATTTTCTGATTTTGTGTGTATTTTCTTTGTTATATATTTTCTTCTTTGGACATTTTTTGTGTATTGCCTTTCAAGTTAGCTTTATACAAAACAATGTCCAGTGTACTTGCACTGCACTGTATCTGCTAGGAAATATGCATCTATACCAGGGTGGGCAACATGGTCCTCGAGAACCGCTATCCTGCATGTTTTATATGTGTCCCTCTTCCTACACACCTGATTCAAATGACCAGGATCGTTATCAGGCTTCTGCAGAGCTTGATGATGAGCTGATCATTTGAATCAGGTGTGTTGGAAGAGGGAAACATCTAAAACATGCAGGATAGTGTTCCCCGAGGACTGGAATTGAGAAACCCTGATATAGATAATGGAATGTGAATTTCCGACAACACTTGAAGGCAGCATGTTGGACTGTGTACCTGGATCTATGCAGACAGTGAGACACTTGAGGCAGTTTTCTGGCCTGAGACTCTTAAGGTTCTCTGCAGCCTCTCTCCTCCTCTGCTGCTCCTGCCTCCTCTCCTCCTTCTCCTGAGCCCTGGCTGCTCTCTGCCTCTCCCTCGCCTCCCTCCTCTCGTCCTTCTCCAGAGCCCTGACTGCTCTGTCCACCTCTATCTCCTCCTTGGTGCGACGTTTCCTTGCAGGACTCGGAGTGCTGGATCCACCCGGCCGCGGAGGAGACAAAGTTTGACTGCTCTCCCTCTTTGCGGCTGCTGAACAAGGGACAGATTTCCCCTTGTCACCTGAACCCTGATCCTCTTTTACTCTTTTACTTTTACTTTTTACTCCCGTGGTGCTAACTGCTACCTGTCCACTCCCACCGCGGGTTGACTCGGGTTTTATCTCAGTATCGCTGTCCTCAGAGTCAGATATTTCCCACGTTTTAGCTCTTCGCAGGACAGACATCTCACATCCATAAGACACAATCAAACTCCATGAGCGCACGGTTTGTGAAACGCACGCACATATTTAAAGTGCAGAGTGCAGCTAGTAAAACAACTAGATTTCTATGGTGTCCGCTGAGGGACAAATCATGCAGAACGCGATACAGTTATTCCCATTTTGATTAACCAGGAACTTTTAGAATAGAAAAGATGTTTATTTGTGCAAGTACAGGACAGTAGTACAAGCACATTGGTTATGTATGACCTTTAAACAAATGTAAAAAGAATTAAGTATAAAGAAAAAAATTACACACCAAAAAATTTAAATACACCTATAATATAAAAGATGAAAAATAAGTACAAAATGAAAAAATAAACAATACACACATTCTGAAATGTAGAGGTATATTTAAATGTATAAAATAACAAAATATGTGTGAATATTTATGTTTCCTGGAACAAGAAGATTAATAAATAAATGTCTATATAATATTTATCATTATGAAACAGTTTTTTTCCAGATGAACCCAACCCAACAGTAGATGAGAGGTGTTTTGATAAGAGACACCAGAAGGCAGGGAGACACAGAGCAGCTGTCACCAGGTGGACTACAGACCAGCTGACACTTTGTTTTTATTGGATTAAATCAGGACACGCTAATGAATGGGTGGGAAGGTGTAGTATGTCCTACTTAAAAACAAACAAACATTTGCTCCACATCACATTTTAAGAGGTTATTAGAATTTTTTTCATGAGCCATGTGCAAATATTCAAGTGGCTAATGAAGGAGATTTACAGTCAGAATAAAGTAACCAAACACAAGTGGGTTATTATAGCTAATTTGTTTCACAGTTTTCATTATTTTGTATTTTAATAAAGTATGATTTAAATGTTGATGTTCTGCTTCAGCATCTGTTAGCTAGAAAGAAAGCCAGTAATAAACCTCTTTTTACTATACCAATGTTATACTCAATTATATTTTTATTTCATGCTTTGCTTACATTGATGTCAGATCAACTTTTATATTTAAATAGAAGTAGGTCCCTTTCAAGAAGTTGTAATTTGACTAAAAAAATTTCAGATTTAAATGGTAAAATAAAAATGTAGCATTTGTACTGCCCACACAAGGTAAATCTGTCTTTTACCGGAGCTGTAATATGTATTTTGACTATTAAAATCACCTTAATCACTGATTAAACAGGGATTGAATTGGTGGGATGGTATAGTTGGCCCTACTTACTTTTTTTTTTTTGCTGTACTCAGCATTTTAACAATGTAACTGTATCTTCAGTTATAGGCAGTCATCTCCTAACACAAATAGGCTAAATATTTTTTTAAAGTCTAAAATAATTAGTAACAATTAGCACGTGCGCTGTCCATACAATTTGAATTTGTCTCATGGTGATATAATATGTATTGTACAAATTCATAAACATGCTGATATAATAAAAGTTAGGCTATATTTATACTCCTTTCTAGTGTTTGAATTAATTTTAAAAATATAATTTAATTTTCAGTGTTGTATATTTTTTCATCTAATGTTGTATGCAAAGGCTGTAAAATGAATATTAAAATCATAACTACAGTTTGAGAATGGAACGGATAAGCCTTGAAACTGAATCAAATGAAATAGTTTGGATTAACCACTAGCAAGTAAATTAAAAGAAATTGAAGATGAAAGAAAAAAATACAGTAGACAGTATACAAAATTAAGTAAAAGGAGAGTCGATAGGCAGTAAAGGGAGATAGCTCGGGTTTCTCTGTGACGTTAAGATGAAAAATACCGACACAGCTCCTTATGAAAAACATTGAAATTTAGTTATCACAGAACCACAAATATTCTGTCAATGTCAATAAAGTTTTCAAGGAGAAAAAAAGGATAGTACTTCCGTGCTGCGTAGATTTCTAAACTACGTGCTACGTCAGCACGCATTGATATCCTACGGCAACAGGTCCATCCATGTAGCTTTAAGAGCTGCGGTGTGCGGACGTCAGTGGTAGTGGAGTGTGCTAACCCTGCTACACCAACCTGTACATGTAAACAACAGCAGAGGATGTGAATTGGAAGTTTTCTTTTACAGCTATCACCTTGTTTTAACCATGGCGCAGCCGGCGGAGAAAGGTACGTCTGACTATAGAGTTATTTCTTTATAAAAATGAGTGTTATTTTTCGCTGAGCTGGAACCTCGGAGCCCCTCAGACAAAACACTTCCCTGGAGAAGTGGGCCACTGAATCACCAGCTCAGCATTTTAGGCTCTCGTTAAAAAGCTCATGTGACTAAAAAGAGAAGTTGTCTAATCTTCATTCATTCACCAATATAAGCTAATTCAACTATTGTTTCTAGTCCATTGTAGGCGCATATATTTGTTCCGCTGGCCTCCAGAGCTCTGTAAAGATTTTGTAACCGCACAGATTAAATCAGATCAGATTGAAATCCATGAGTTCAAAAATTGCAGTTTCATTGGGTTTTAATTTTGGATCGTGAGGTCATGAGTCTTACACAATCAATTACATAGATCTATTAATAAACTTTGGGGTTGAAATTCCAAAATTCCTCCAAAAATCCACACCCCTGAAACAACACATGCATTAACAGAATCAAATATAATCAAATAAGCAAAAATGAAATGGGCTAAAGGTCCACAAGGTCACTTGAAAGGTTTTCTTAAAACTTCCCTTCAATCAGAAATGTTTTCTCCTCATTGAACTTTTGACCTCAACTGTACAGAATAAGAAGAATTAAATGTAGTTTTGTGCATTCCTTAATTATTCAAAGCATATATCTGAGGATCATTAAAATTTTATAGTGAATTCATATTTTCAGAAGCTCTGGTGTTAAAGCCAAGAGTTTACTCAAGACACGTGGGAATAAGAATTTCCATATGTTTTGTATTGGTTCAGATATGCATATCAGATATACATAGATGTTAAATTGAGTTGCGGTTCACTGTTCAGTTATGTTATTATTGTTCTCTGTTATTTGCTGACATTATCCTGTATGTTTTCTGTTACAGCATATTATCGCTTCGTGGTGCTCTTCTTTAACTGTCTACTGACGTTTGGCTCCTACTTCTGCTTCGACATCCCTAGTGTTTTGCAGGATCAGTTCCAAGGGGTGAGTAAAAAAGATAGCATCAGTGTTGAGTGATTTCACCCCATCAGTTAACGTGATCATTGCTGTTTGGTGTCAGGATTGTAAGGTCTGTCCTTTGTTTGGGGATAGATAAGAACTTTTATCATTGCTTTGTCCTCATCTGACAGAACCTGACGTGTCCCAATGCAACAGTGATTAACGGCACAGTCGACTGTGTGGAGGGGCTGGGGATGAGCCCTCAGCAGTACAATCTCCTCTATGCCATCTACGCTTGGACGTAAGCACATTCACAACATTGACTGTGTTGCTCACATGCTGATAAACGGCTTATCAGAGACAGTTGGTGCTTCTCTCTCCTATCACCAGGAATGCATTGGTGGTGATCATGGCTGGGTTCCTGATTGACAAATTGGGAAACCGCTGTAAGTCTCTATATGTCTGCAAATCTGTTTAAACACACAGCAGATAAAAAGCGTAACGGTAAACCGATTTCTATTTGCTCCTCTTTGCAGTCGGGGTGTTTCTTTTCTCGTTTCTGTGTGTTTTGGGTTCATCCCTGTTTGCACTGGGTTCCCACTTCAAAGGAACTCCCTATCTGCTGCCACTCATGTTAACAGGCCGCCTGCTGTTTGGATCAGGCAACGGATCTCTGACCAGTAAGGACGCTGTTATTTGTATATATTTTCTTTGCAGTATCAGCTCAGATCAGTCTTCCTAAACTTCTTTCCCATCTTTGTCCTTATTAGTTGTTCAGAACCGCATCACAGCCTTCTGGTTCAAAGGGAAGGAGCTGGCTCTGGCTTTTGGTCTGACCCTGGCCTTTTCTCGCCTGGGTTCAGTCCTGAACTTCTTCCTCACCCAGAATTTTGAAAACACATATGGCATGCAGTGGACACTCTGGGGTGGTAGGTCAAGACGACAGGGAAACCTTTAGATTTATGGTATGATAATGTTTCATGCATGTGGTGTGTTATTCTTTGCTTTCTAGGAGCTCTGTTGTGTGTGCTGGGCTTCATTTCTGCCATTGTAGTCAGCACCTTGGACAAGATTGGAATGAGGCAGCTGGGTCTGGATGGAGCGATCCAAGAGGAGTCTCGCAAAGTGGTATGATCCAATTACATCGTCTTCATGAAGGATTTTACCTTAAAAATTTAAATAGGACCTACTCTGCTTTTCCGTGTTTTCTGTTCTAAATACAGTTTTACAATGTTGGTGTTCACATTACACATAGGCAAAGTTTCAAATCATGAGGTAAAGTGATGTTCCAGTATCTCTGTGAGAAAAGTGCTCAGACTGCAGCCTGATGAAAACACTCAGTTTCGAAATCTGTCAAAGGCTGAAAGTCTGATGAACCAATGTTTCAGGGTTTTTTTTTTTATAGCTGTTCGGATACAAGACTGTCAGATTACTGTCCTCAGATTGTGTTCTCCTCTCCTGAATATTATTAGATTTATTTATTTCATTTTTAGCAGCATATAAATTAACACAGGGATACTGTACAGTTGTCAGCATTTTAAATACCATATTTTCCAGACTATAAGCAGCTACTTTTTTCCAACTTTGAACCCTGCAGCTTAAACACCGGTGTGGCTCATGTATCGGCGGCACGAAGCTCGTTAGCTTTTTACAAGCTAGCAAGCTCCGTGCCGCCGATACATTTAGCCTCGTCACACCAGACCCGGTCAGAGTGGACCACATGAAACTGTTTGAATAAATTTAATAGCGGCTTATAGACAGGTGCGCTCAATAGTCCGGAAAATACGGTAGTTAAGAGCATAACTGTCCATTAGAAGCTAAATAAGGACTTATTTGAACTGCAATCTACGCAGAACTACTCTTGAGGAGGTCAAAACCGTGAATATAAAGCTGGAAAATTAGTATAATAGGTCCTCTTTAGGCCTTCACTTTCAAATAATGCTCAATAATACATTGATATGTATGATAGTGACTGTATGGGTTATGTTTTTTGTGTCTGTGTGTGTGTGTAGAGGATTCAGGATGTCAAGCTCTTGTCACTGAGATACTGGCTGCTGGTTCTCACCATCATGTTCTTCTACAACGGCATCTTCCCCTTCATCGCAGATGCCAGGTACAGTTAACAACAATGGACAGGAGCATACATTGAATGCACATGTAGAGTTTTTATTTATATATATATAATATTTAGACTCTGTATTCATCCACAAACCAGAGTAAATATCATCCTACCTCAACAAGCTTTAATCTAACACGTATTCACCTTCTGTGTTTTCTTGTCCAGTAAGTTCATTCAGGATAAATACAGCGACTACAGTCAGAAGGAGGCGGCCTACATCGCAGGGGCGGTTTACGACAGCTCGCTGGTCCTCTCAGCCAGTGTGGGCATTCTCATCGTAAGTATCAGTATTCTGAACCCGCATCCTGTTTCTAATCTGTCCACAGGTCTGTCACATGAGGACATGAACATGACATGTCACATGAAGTTAACTTCATCTGGTTTAAAATGCGACACCCTCTGATTGTGTGTTTCAGGATTACGTGGGCCTGCGAGGCATTTTTGCATTGGCCTGTGCCGTCCTCACTCTGCCTGTGTTTGGACTCCTGGCCTTCACCTTTGTCCCACCTCTGGTCTCCACCATATGGCTGGGAGTCACCTACTCCTTTGCTGCTGTGAGTTTGGCTCAAACAAACTGATTTCTGTTTCCTACACCTATTTTTCTTTCTTCATATCTATTTCAGAAACATGTCTTGGTGTTATTATACAGCATAGTGTTTCTGTTTTTATTTTAAATCCTTTCACATCAGCAAAAACCAACAAAAAATTACAACTTTTCCGGATTATTTTTGAAGTGTGATCATTTGTTTTTCTTCTGTCTGTGTTTTCCAGTCCAGCATGTGGCCATCTATTCCCCTCGTGGTACCTCAGGCCACTCTGGGGACAGCCATGGGCCTGGCCACCTCCATACAGATGATTGGCATTGGTGTGTCCAACCTCATTGTTGGACAGATACTGGGCACTAAGTCGAGGTAGGAAATACTTCAGACTAAGATCTCCTTGCAGTGGACCAGTGGTCCATGCTGTATATTTACTGATACTTCCTGTGTCTCTATTTCCTGTCCAGTGAAACTAAGATCCCGCTGTGGCGTTGGCAGAGGATGATGATCTTCATGTTGGCCAACACCATCAGCTGCATCGTGACCTCAGTGCTGCTCAATATTGTTGATCACAGACAGGTCAGTGGACTGGTTCATGAATTCTTTCTACACACACACACACACACACACACACACACACACACACATGTATACATCCAGTACAGGTAACATTGATAAAACATGAGTAACTTCTGATTTTATGTCTCACACACTTCCCTCTGGGGGTAGAACAAACACACAAAATAATTACTGTGTGACAAACACTAATTGTCTCCACTTCCATAGGGCGACTTCCTGTGACACACACACACACACACACACACACACACACACACACCACGCCCTCTCTGCTCTGTTGTCTTGGTGAAAATGGCTCCGGCTCCGGGGGGAAAATGGCCTCTTTCCTGAATTCCAGCTCGGTTTC
>OOFC01032030.1:2134-15601 GCA_900323345.1 Pseudochromis fuscus | reverse complement strand
CCCCACCCCCTTACGTCCTGTCTTTCGCGGTCCAACCCCTGCAATCCTGCCGAGGCCCTATGAGTGTTCGTCTACCTACCTCCCTCACGTACTGACCTCTTTATCTTTCTCTGTCTCGTGTACACACAGAGACACACATACACACACACACACACACACACACACACACACACACACAATGCACACAATGCAGTTGCTGTGAACTTACTTCTGTGTCAACATCCTGAAAGAAGGTGAAACTTCAAACTACAGTCCAGTCCAATCCGACCTTGACATTATGTTTATACTAAAATAGGTAGTAATATCAGCAGCGGGATTTTTTAATTTGAAAAAATAGTTTTGTGTATGAAAGTCGGTATCAATGGTTTTATCTGTGACCACATGGCCAGAAACGAACTGAAAAACCCAACATGTCTTTGAAATTATAAAGAAATCTATTCACCAAATCCTTATTCAAAAATAAATAAATCTGCAGCTACTTGTTAAATGCATATTAGAGGTGTTTTGATGTCTTTGACTGTGTGTGTCTGTGTGCAGTGTGTGGCTGCGACTTGGCTCAGAGCGGCTTCTTCATGAAGAGCGGGGACTACCTCTGCCCGCTGGACTTCCAGAGACTTCACGGGACACTTTGTAGCAGCTGTGGGGAGTTTGTGGAGGGAGAGGTGGTCACAGTCCTGGGGAAGACCTACCACCCGGCCTGCTTTGTGTGCACCATTTGCAAGTAACTGTCATGCAGTTTTTTTCTTAGGGGAGTTTTAGTTATGCACAGATTTTTGCAGCAAAGACCTGGGTGGTGTTTAGCTCTGCCTCTTTCCTCCAGACGACCCTTTCCTGCTGGGGACTGTGTCACCTTCAGTGGAAAGGACTGCCTCTGTCAGCGCTGTAACAAACCTGCGTCTCCCAGTCCTGGTGGCATCAGCTGTTCCAAAAGTAAGTGTGTTCCTGTTTGATCCAATGTTCATACCAGAAGCATTTATTAATGAAGCTCCATAATGGATCAAAGACTTTGATCCCCCGCAGTCCTCAAAAAGACAGTGGATTACTATGCACTGAACACTGGCCAGCTGTGGTTCCTCTGCCAGCTGCAGGTTTATTTAGTTCATCCTGTGCTCAGGAGTTACTGAAGGTCAGCGTCACATCTGTCTCCACAGAGGAAGAGAAAATCTGTGCACTGGTCTGCAGGTGACACAGCCAAATATACACTGAACCAAATTATAAATGCAACATGTTATATTGTTGTGTTATTTTTTTGCGCTTTGTTCAATCAGGTCATAATATGCAAGATTTGTTTGTGGTCATACTGAGTAATTATTGGACTGACTGCAATTTCTGGTTATTTTGAGTAAATCTGTTGGTCAACCATGTGTGTCTTGTGGACACGCTCAACAGGCAGCGTTACCATGTCATGGCCACTCCTTAGACTGGGGACAATAAAAACCCGGTGCAAACCATGCATTGTGTCCTGTCAACAAGATGCCACAGACGTGAGGGAACGTGCCATTGGCATGTTGCAGACTGGAATGTCACTTCGGACGGTTGCGGGACGTCTCGGTGTCCACTATTCGACGATAAGTCGTTTACAAAGCCGTTTCCATGAGTTGGGCAGCACAGCTAACCCATCAAGCCCATCGAGCACATCTGGGATGTTCTGGACAGACGTGTATGTCACCCAGTACCAGTGTCATCTACGGTCCGGGAGCTGCGTACAGCTGTTGTAGACGAGTGGGAAAACATTCCCCAGGACACAAACAATTTCAAGAACTCAATGAGACGAAGATGTGTGGCACTACGTGATGCAAACGGGGGACATACCAGATATTGACTGATGTGAAAATTGGGGTTCAACCGCAGGTGTAATCGGACGCCATTTTGAACATGTTGCCGGGTGCATTGTTTGCATATTTTCTTTGTTATGGGTCAGAAATTGATCACTCTTTGTTGCAGTAAATATTGATATCTATGCCAGAAAAAGAAGTTATAAGTTTCCTTGAAAACATGCCATGTTGCTTTAATAATTTTGTTCAGTATATTTCTGTTTGCATTTGTTTCCTCATGATTTTAAGGAGAACCTCCATTTATTTTAAAACTGGAGAACATATGCATGTCATAAAAAGATAATCACCCCACAAAATATACCTTTCAAACACTGGTTAAAGTGTCTCTTGTAAAGTCCTTTTCATGTGGACACTGCCCCCTAAACTAACTGTGCAGACTTCAGTTATAAAAATCATATCAAAATATTCAATTTTTTAAGGATAGATTACATGATAGGAGCAATAGTGTAATAAATAACTGATATGACACAGAATGAGTAACAGATTGCTCTAGAGGTGCAGAGAAAATCCCTAAATCAGTGATAAAAACTTTAAAAGTGAATTTGTTTCAGCATTTCCAGCAGTGTTGAATGACCTTTATACTTTTCCCAAACTTTTCTTACACTTAAATATTTTTAAATAACTTCACACCTTTTCAGTGCTTGTCGGATGATTTCACCTTTCAGTATTCACACTTTTCCAATCTAACCTCTTCCTGCTGTAAAGGATTTTTTTTAACAACACCATGAGTTGACTTTACTCTTTAAATCCACTCAACCCACTCTGGATCTCTACCTGCAGTGACTCAGTGTGGACTGAGATACACTGCAGAAGTGAACCCTCGACCTCAGCATGACCTCATCCACCTGATGATTATAGATGCAGCGGGGATGGGATCAATAGAGGATTCAAACTCACAAACCCTTTAGACTAAGAGGATCTCTCTGTGGGATTGTATAGAAAGAAGCTGTGTAAAGACAGAGCGCAGTGACTCCTTTAAATTTGTGCTGTCAGATGAATTTTGTTCAGGTTATACATGGACTGCAGTATCTAAAACTCATCATGTGTGTGTGTTTTTGTCAGATTGCACCGGCTGCGGTAGAGACATCAAGAACGGCCAAGCTCTGTTAGCGCTGGGCGGCCAGTGGCACCTCGGCTGCTTCAAGTGTAAAGCCTGCAGGAAAGCACTGAGTGGAGAATATATCAGCAAGTAAATACCAATCTCTGACATTCACTGATTCCTCTTTCTCTGCTGCTTTTACTCTGTGACTACACCATAATATCAAGACATACGATTTAAATAATTTACCAGTATGTTGATTGTTTTGTTTATACGAAATAAGCTGTAGTCACCAGAGAGTTTGCCACAAATGCATAAATATGTGATTTTTAATATTGAGTGTATTTTTCAGAGATGGTGTTCCCTACTGTGAGAGAGACTACCAGCTTCACTTTGGGATCCAGTGTGAGGCGTGTCAGAAGTTTATAACAGGAAAAGTCCTCGAGGTGAGTTGAGTTTTCTTTGAATTTAGTCCTTCCTGGTATTTCAATACATTTTGTGGCAAACCTGTCTCTTAAAAGCTTCCTATACAAACAATATTTAACCTGGTAATTCTGGCACAAATACTTCCTATTTGGTGAAATATTGCCTTTGGTGACATATTTATTACCATTTATTACCAACTTTATTTGGGATGTTTTATGATTTATCAAGTTTAAGTTTGATCACCTTCAGGAATTGAAATGTGTGTCTCAAAAAACCTTGCTGAAGTAAATCTGTGTTAGTGTTGTCATCTTTTTGCATTAGCGTTGTGACTTTTGTATTCGTGTTGTGACATTTGCATTAGTGTTGTGACTTTAGTATTTGTTGCGCCCCTTCTGGGCCACCGTATTGATCTCTCCAAGATATTACTTTTCATTTCTTTTCTGTGCTGTTTTTAAATGTGTAGTAAAGTAAAGCCGATCAATCCAAACTCATCCCTCAAAGTGTAATTAAATTTCTGCACCTGCACATTTTATGCAGCTCTTGCGTGTCTGTCTCTTCATCTGTCTCTTCATTATCCTCAACAGGCTGGGAACAAACATTATCACCCCAGCTGTGCCAGATGCAGCCGATGTGACAAAATATTCAAAGAAGGAGAAGAAATGTTTCTGCAAGGTCAGTTTATGAGGCATCATAGCCCATCTGTAGGATGTGAAACTTTGACCTTGGATAAGTGCAAGAGGTTGATGGTACCTGCTTTTTAAAGGATCCACAGTTTGGCACCCAGACTGCAGAGAGGACATCAGAGCTGAGGACAGCTGCAGGGTAAATAACTTTATTTCTATGTGACGTGTAATTTAAGCAGCACGACAAAGTTTTAATCCTTCAAGTTCTCACAATAACTTGATACGATGAAGACTGTACAATGTGATCCTGTGTCTTCCTCCCCAGGTCAGCAGACCAAAAACCCCCTGTCTTGATTTCTTTTACCCCCCTCATAAACTGAAGGTTAATATTGTGAGCAGGTCTGCTGTTTGCACTGATGGATGTGTAGCGTGAGCAAGCTGTGATCTCAGAGTTTGAGATTAACCACACTTGCTTGTTTCACACACAATAATAGGACGGACACTGTGCTCACCTGGCTGCCTGATCACATCCTGTGTGCGGCTTCAAAGTAGAAAAAAAGTCAATATCTTTTCTTATTAGGTTCATTTTTGCATCTGAGGACAATTGCGAGGAGCAGGTGAACCTTGGCTGTTGATAGCGCTGCATGTTTGGCTTTGCTGTCTACTTGTACTTCCACAAGTCAAGATGAAATACACCTGTGTATTTTCACTATCAATGATTGTTTAGCTACTAACCATAGACTGTATACAGAATGCACAAAGTTAACATGACATCACTAGGAATTTGGTATTTGAACGTCGCCATGTTGGTTGTTTGGAGCTAGAAGTGACCATATTTGGATGTGAAGGGAGGAGTGAGGAGGCGGGTCTAACCCTTGAAACCAGGACACTACCTAATGTGCATGAAATTCAATGTCAAATCTGGTCTCACTGGAGAATTCAACTGGAGCTTTTTTTGAGCTGACCTCTAGTGGCCATTGGTGGTATTACACCTGTTTGCATTTCCACTTTGAGTGGGGGTTCTCAACTTGTGCCATGGAGGGCCGAGACACTGCAGGTTTTCCTTCCAACCAGTCTCTAAAGCAGGTGATTTTACTGTTTAACACCTTGTTTAATTTGAGGGAAGGAGCTCATCAGTGAGATCTGCTGCTGGAGAGATGGTTGGAAAGAAAACCTGCAGGGTCGCGACCCTCCATGGCACAAGTTAAGAACCCCTGGCCTAGAGCAGGGGTGGGCAACCCTGGTCCTCGAGGGCCGCTATCCTGCAAGTTTTAGTTGTGTCCCTCTTCCTACACACCTGATTCAAATGATCAGGATCGTTATCAGGCTTCTGTAGAGCTTGATGATGAGCTGGTCATTTGAATCAGGTGTGTTGGAAGAGGGAAACATCTAAGGCCCCGTCCACACAGAGACGGATTTCAGTGTAAACGACAAAGTTTTTTATCGTTCACGCCTTGCGTCCACATGGAGACAGAGATTTGGCAGCCGAAACCGGGTCGAAGAGTGGGAAAGTCTGAAGACGCCATCCGCTATGTCTCCGTGTGGACCGCGAATACGCATTCTCCTGAAACACTGCCACTGTAGCCCCGCCTCTGACCCTTAAGTCACCTGCGCAACCCAGACAACAACAGTAAAAATGGCAGAGCACAGCGTCGCGTTAGTGCTGCAGCAGCTACTGGGCTTGTTTTGACTTTTACAGCAAAATCTTCTGAAACTACACAACTACTGTGAGCAACAAGTGTGTGTTCTTGTGGGTGTTGGTTTTACCTCGTACGAGTTTAATGCGCATGTTTCTTGTCTTCTTCCTTGTTTTGGTGTGTTTCTGTGGCAGCATTACAGCGCCACATACAGGCCTGGCATATTGACTACAGCGTTTTCGGCGTTTTCGTGTGGACGCAGATATAAATGTCTGTTTTCGGGGGAGACGTATTCGTTTCGTCTCCGTGTGGACGGGGCCTAAAACATACAGGATAGTGTTCCCCGAGGACCAGGATTGCCCACCCCTGGTCTAGTGCCCCGGTTGCTTTGTTCGTTTCTCTATACAGTCTGTGGGACTAACATAATTGTGCAGATTACTAGAAACAGTTTTATTTAATTGCAATACAGAACAATGATCTACACTATCCACGACATTGATTGTGATGCATGCAAAGAGATGTGAGGATTAGAAACAGACTGTGCTGTTCAAACTAACAGTGTTTTTACCTCCTCCTCTCAGCCCACTAGATCATCCTCTGAAAGCTCCTGCTCCAGGCCGGGCTCGTGCACTCCAAGCAGCCCCGGTCGACAGATCTGTGTAAGTCCCCGAGCCAAATATCTGCTCAGCATCTTCCCTGGTGCACAATTCACCACGGGTTGATTTATGTTTCACTTATCCCTTTATTTATACAGGGGAGTCGCACAGACAAAGATGATTCTTTCACACAATAAATGAGAATAAACATTTTTGGAAAAATAGCAGAATATTAAATCAATTATAATTCTCGCACAATTTCTACACATGTTTTTTCCAACCTTACCTTGACTGATCGGAAACCAGTTTTATGTTGCTTGTGAGAGAACGTGTGATTTCAATTGTGGTTGAATGATGATGAGCCTGTGCTATTTTCTTAATTCATTCATGATTTACGGAGCAAATCAACCACACATTGAACGGGAATGTGTTCAGTCAATTTGAATATGTTCAGATTGAAAACAAAAAAGAAAAAAAACAGCGGTGGTTTCAGTGTCCTTTTGTTTCCTCCACCCAGTCTCTTATCATCCATGATTAGCCTGTTAGTTTAGAAGAGGGAATAAACTTCACCTCCATCAAAACACCTCAGAAAATCAGCCAAAAACAATATATTCTGGATTGTACAGTAGATTTTTCACTTCTTGTGCCAAAGTCAAACCTCTGTGGTGTTGTTGGATTAAAGTTTATTCCTCCCTGAATGATGTGATAGTAAACCTTTGACCTTTGACCTGACCTAACCCATACGATCTGTGTCTCCCATCCTCTGTGTCCTTGTCCTCACCCCCTCCTCTCCTCTCCTCTCCTCCCTGCTTCCTGGTCCCAGGCAAAAGTAGATAACGAGATCATTGATTACAGAGACTTAGCTGCAATTCCCAGAGTCAAGGCTATATATGACATAGAGCATCCTGATATGATATCCTATAAGTCTGTGAGCGACAACTCTTCTACTTTGGACGAAAAAGGCAACAGACAGGACAGTCAAACCCCTGCAGAGGTAACTTCATTCAACGCTCACAGTTCTACCCAGTGACATGTTTGTGTGTCATTGTTTCGTCTTTTTTTCTTGGTTTGATTTATGAGTCAAACCAAGTGAAGTCTTGTTTTGTTGTTTTTATATTTGACTGTGTTTGGACCAGAATAAAAAAAAAAAGTTATTGTGGGGAAAAAAATGGACAAATGTGTCTTTAAGTGTGTTTATTTTACATTAACAAAATGCTCATAATAGTCAAAATCCACACAGGATACTTTGTGTCTTTATACATTTTGTTTCATTAGGAATTGGCTGATGAAAAACATTGAGCGACTAAACATAGAGCCAAAATAAAAGTGGTTAGTTGCTAGTTACTGTATCACTGATGAGTGTCTATCTACCTCAAACTAAGTAGAATATTTAGTCAAATAATCCATCCCTTTGTTTCCTACCTCTCAGATATTGGCTTTCATGTGAAAACCTCAACATTTACAGATTTTTTTCCGACTGAACTGAAAGACTGATCATCATCTTTTGTAAAACGATGCATACCGTATTTTCCGGACTATAAGCCGCTACTTTTTTTCGACATCTTGAACATAAACACCGGTGTTTCTCATGTATCGGCGGCACGAAGCTCGTTAGCTTTTTACAAGCTAGCAAGCTCCGCGCTGCCGATACATTTAGCCTCGTTACGTCAGACCCGGTCAGAGTGGACCACATGAAACTGTTCGAATAAATTTAATAGCGGCTTATAGACAGGTGCGCTCAATAGTCCGGAAAATACGGTAAATATAGAAATAGACAGGCCAATGAGGAAAAAAGTGCAATACTCCTGATGGCCACTAGAGGCTGGCTCCAGGAAATTCTGTCTTCAGTTGACTTCAGTTGAAAAATTGGCATTTCCAATCATGAAATACTCATGAAGTTATTGTGATGTCATTGGCTAAAGTTCTGCTTCTTATTATTGAACTGGTGGCACGATACGATACGATACGATACGATACGATACGATATACTTTATTGTCCCCATCAGGAAATTTGTTTTAAACTCATATACTGCACACAACATGGCTCCACAGTAATAAAACATCATGATTATTGCACAGTCTGAAATATTGCACATACAAAAGCAAACATATATTGCACATACCTGTGGCAAAAAGCACCATGAAAGTATGGTCCACCGAAAAAAAATCTATATTAAGTAGACATTAGGGTTCAAAAGAGGAAGATTTAGGGGTGTGGTTGGTTTGAGAGCAGCACTGAAATCGAGTATCATACACATTGATCAGTGTCCTTGAGGTCAAGGGTCAGGCGACTCCAAACAACCAACATGGCGACGTTCAAATACCAAACTCTTGGCTTCAAAAGACCAAAGACCAGTGAGCGGCGTCATGTTAGCTTAGTCCTTTCTATACATAGTCTATGAGTAAAGTTCATTTGTGTAGCAGCTAAAGGCTGAAGTACAACATCAAACTGGACGATCTCCGGCCATTGTTCACCTGTTAGAAGTATCCCTGTGCCTGACGTTTAGCTGACTGAATAGCAGTGTGTTCGTGGGGAAACATCACAGCAAGTGAAAGTGTCAGAAGTCCGATTGTTATTCTGAGCAAAGAAGTTTTCTCAGCATTGATTCACGGCTGGATGGAAAGTTTTTCTAAGAGGGCAGCGCATTGCACGGAAACCGGATCAGCCGAATCGAAAGCTGGATCGTTCCGACCAGAAGTGACCACACCATTAAGACATCAATACATCAAGCTCTGTTTACTGACAGATAGAAAAGGCAACTTTATCACACACACTGGATTTGCTATTTAAAAAACTCCAGAAGAAGCAAAACTAAACAAGTTCTCAAGAGGGGAAACGAGGTCAGGGTGGGTTGAAACGTTACCACAGTTTCAGTGGATGATGGGAAATGAGTCCTGTTTACTGATGAACCCCAGTTTGAGATTTGAGGTGGTAACAGAAAGCAGTATGTACAGAGAGAGAAAGATGCTGCTGTGCATCAAACCCACAGTGAAACATGGTGGGAATATTTAAGTCCGGGTGTGTTTAGCCTCCCTCGGAGTTGGACACCTGCAGCGAATCGACTTCCTTTCTTCAGAAACATGCTGCACTCTCTGGTTTGCAGTTTTTTTCTGGAGGATTCTCACCACTTGAAGACCGAGTGGTGCTCACCGCCACTGGCTTTCCTCGCACAGTCACCTGAGTTTAACCCCGCTCCTGCAGGCCCCTCCAAGGCCGAGTGTTCTCTGACATCACAAGAAGCTCGTTGGAACATTGTCAAATCATGCTGAGATAACATGTGTTATCAGGTTCTGCACAAAGTTGCCTGCCAGCTCGAGTGTCACGCTGTCATTACAGCAAAAGTGGGGCGTAACAAATTCATATGCGTTTTTCAGAGATTCACTCAAATTGTTGGGCTGATGTTATCGTTTGGAATAAAAATTAGTAGTAAGTGCTGAATAGTAGAGTCTGGACGGGGGGTGTCAGACCTTTGGACCGTGCTCTGGGTTTGTGTAGCACAGCAGCACAAGATGTTTATCATGGAGTCTTCAGATGGTACAGAATGTACATATAGGCCAACCCTCTGTATGTCATCCTGTCACAGTCTATCTTATCTCCCCCCCCTCCCCCCTCTTCTGGCTTCCCTTCTTATCTCTGTCTGTTGATTGGACGCTGAGCCAGCTACTTGGACTGCAGAGACACAGGTCAGAAATAGATGCCTGGTGATACCACCTGTCACAATTTATTGAATTCATTTTTGTGATTAGCAGAATGCCATACTTTAAAGCCTCAACCTAAACGATTAATCAAACACAGTGTGGCTGATGTAGACTTGTGGACTTTGACCTACACGGTGTTATCCACTGAATCTGCAGCTCCTCTTGGTTTTAGCTTCGTGGCGACTTTCTGATTGTTTTGCTGTTCGGCCCAAAACTTTTCTGTTCGCTGTCACAGCATCAGTTTCAGACTCTCTAATAAACCCTCTGTACACTATCTGCTCAGCACGAAGACACTTAGAAACACAGCGGAGCATCTAGAAGATAAAGAGGAAGATATGACCTGGAAGAGACCAAAACAGAGGGTGAATATTGATGTGTATTCACCAGGTGGTAGGAAACACTATGAAACAGTTCAATTCAGTTAAAAGCCGGGTCATGATGGATACAAACAACTAAAGGCTGGACCCCAGATACAGGATTTCACAATAAAAGACCTGATTAAAGGGTTTCTGTCTATTGGAACACTTATAGTGAGCTTTTATTTTGAAATAATTAAAGGGAGCCAGCTGGGATAGGCTCCAGCAGACCTCCACGACCCAATTTGGATAAACCGGGTAAAGAAGATGACTGACTGACTAATTAAAGGGAGTAATACAATAATTTTACATTTGAATGACTTAAACTTACCAACCAGAGGGAGCTATTGATAAAAACCTGCCTCTAACACAAGCTGAGTGAAGGCCCAAACTACTATTTGATGAACTTCAGTATTTAATGACATGACGATATGTTAATTTTTCGATCACAGCTTGTTTCTGTCGCCCTCAAGTGGCCAATAAATGAATAAATAAAATGTCACTCAAGAATTCAAGTCTTCTACTATTTTAATATTTGAATGTGTTAAAGTTAGATTTGCTGCACAGTTGTAATCAAACATCCTGTTCACTTTGCTAAATGTTGAATTTGGCTTTGGGCAGCGTGTACACAATTAGCTCCAGTAGCCCTATGTAAATATTATACTGCCTGGATCCTGCTGTTACATTTATACATCCAGCGATGCACAGGAGGTCATTCAGACAACCTCCCCACCAGTGGGTCCTGTCTGCTATCTGTGCTGCACAGCATCTCCTATCTAACCCTTTGCTCAGCTTAAGTAGTACAAATCCCTGCATTCACTGCTGTAGCTTAGTGTCCCATGGCAACATATCATCTCTCATCACATCCCCATCTATGATGCTAACCTCACAGTCCAATCCAGACTATAGATCTTAGCCGTCCTGCATTGCAGCGCTGGGCTTAATGGGGCTCAGCAGAGGTTATTTACTATTTATGTCAGTTGGGGTCTCCAGTAACACCATGAAGAGAAATCGCCTCCTTTTGAACTTTATTCCCAGAGATACGAGTTAACAAAGGCCACTTTTGATCTCAGGTTTTTAAGTCTTTATGGCAGCCCTGGTGTTGGCTGAGTCCCACTTGACTAATGAGCGCCGTGGTAGCGGCTGCTGGCTGTGAGCTAGATACTGGATCTGCCATTACACAGTGTGTGGCCCGGTGAGCCGGTTACTGTAGTTAATTGATTGTCTCTGAGTCACAACAGCTTGTTTGTCTTCGATGTCCAGCTCGGGTCAAATTGATAAATGGAGGAATTATTTCAACAATCCTCTCCACCCGGGTCCTCCACGTTTGCTATCTGTGGGTGAAAACACACCGCAGTACATTTGAAGTTTATCTCAAATTAATGTGAGGCGTCAGCAGTCTGAGTCGGAAAAATCAACAGCCGTCCAAAGCTAATCTCATTTTAGTGTGAAATTTCCTCCTCCGCTCAGTTCAGGGGGAAACAAAGGGGGAATTCTGCTCTGCAATTATGAATATTTGAGCAGTAACACCTTGATTTGATTAACTCAGGCCACTAAAGGCTCTTTTTTTAACTTCAGGTGAAATTAATAATAAATGTTTCAGCAGAATCAGGACTGTGGATTAGATCCCGATCCCTTCCTGTTGGGACGGGATCTCTCAGTGGTCTTTTTAGCCGCCTGCTTTTGTCATTTTCCTCCTGTGTAGTACCTCATAGTTCAACATTTGCAGGATTGGAAAACACCTGGAGTGTTACTGCTGTGTGAAAATGAAGGAGTTACTCAGCAACAACTGACTTTACAAACCCAGGAGCAGGTTGTATTTTATGTTTCTCAGGTAGCTAACGTCACACAACGCAAGTAACGTAAATCCTGAAATAATGACCACGACCTTTATTAGCTCAGTTGATAACAGACCTCTAATTAAGGCCAGTTTGTATCAGAGGCAGGACTTTATTTCTAATTTTTTAAATTTGCAACATTTTAATGTCAAGTCAAGAGGTCAGAGTCGCTGCATTATACTCTCAACCCTTCCTCTAACTGTTTCAAATTAAAGGCCCCTATCATTTCAGTGTACACACCTGTCATTTCTTAACTTTTATTGTGAAATCACAACAAAAACAATAAACATTACACTGTTAATACAAACTGTTAACACTTCTTTCACCCATTAAATAAAATAAAAGCCCTCACTTGCAAGAGTTAATTTTTTAACCAGGCTTTTATTGTGAAATATTTGCAGGCATGCTATGTTTCATTAATCCCTGGCCCTTTTTGGGGTGTAGCTTTTAGTTCACACCTGGTTTTCATTTGAGGAAACTTACAATTGAGAAATAGTCATAAGAAACAGTTTCCTTGATCAATGACATAATAAATAGTTAATAATTAACTGATTAGAGGATTGATGGTCAATAAATTCAAGTAACAAGACAGATTATTTGGAGATGGTTAAGTTTCACATCTGAGGTGATTCAGCACAAAAGTACAAATGATGAAAGACTAATATACAGAACGACTTAAATCACATCAAGGCTGAAACATACATGTGGATTTATCTGATTGCAGCTGGATCCTGATTGGATCCCACTCGCCCTCTGATGTAAAGCTGCAGGCACTCCAGTGAATAATGAACATTAAAGCTCCTAAATTTCCCAGATTAAAAAAAACAAAATTCATAAGTAACCAAAGGTGCACACATGTCGGGATGAGTCCCAGTGTGCACCTGTCCACGCCGGCCGCTGTATTCCTGGATGTTGTGATGGTGCATCAGTGTGCCTGCACATACTGTACATCAGAAATCCACAGATCATGTTGTGAAGTCGAGCGTGCAGCTATTCTACCTCTGTCTGCTTTGTTTGTGTCCTCCAGCCGCCCCCTCCTCCTCCTCCTCCTCCTCCTCACCGCTCCTTACTTAGCCGCCCGTCCTCTTTTGTCTCTACCTTCCCTTTGATTCACCAGAGCCTGTGGGTAAGAGCACGTCGGGGTCATCCTGCCAAATTGACGCAGTGCTGAATAGTGTTGTGCTGTGAGGGAGCGCTGTGTCGGATGTGCGGCGGTGAACTTGAGGGAACTGTACCCCTCTGACCTTTCGCTGCGTCTGTACAGCATGTGCGAGCGTATTTCTGTTCGCATGTTTGACGGTGCTTTATGCGTTTGTTGGTGCCGGCACAGACTCATATATACACACACACACACACACACACACACACACACATACACACACACATATATATATACAGCTCACCATCTCCTACATTCA
>OOFC01032029.1:2475-14024 GCA_900323345.1 Pseudochromis fuscus | reverse complement strand
GGGGGTTGATCTCCTGAGTTCCTGTAGCAGCTCGGATTAGCCGCTGCTACAGTAGCTAGCCATCTCTGGAGCTAACTCCATATGCGTGGCATTAAGACTGATTAGCTCGGCGCTAGCTCACTCACTCTCAGAGTATTAAAGCTTAAGAGGAGCTAGCACAGCTGGCTAGCACCTCGCAGCTCCCCGTCCGTCAAAGCGACGGGGGATCAGTGCTAACGACGCTTGGTTAGCGCTCAGAGCCGAGCAGGCTCCGAATTAGCGCTTCAAAGAGGGCGAAGTAAATCTGACGACCTGAAGAGTCTGTCTGCTTCTGCAGTCACAAGTGTTTAAGTGTGAAGAAAAGTCTGCTGCATGATATACCTGCAAAGTCTCAGTTTACAGGGAAGTGCCGACGAGCAAGGCAGCACCTGCAGCTGTGTGTGGACGGTGGAGGTAGAAGTGTAAATAAAACCAGATGCATACACACTGCTCCATCTAAAACACTTCACATGTTAAACTCCTGTAAAGGGATTAAATGCTCCTCTGGAGGCAACAGCAGCTGAACCTGCTCCTCATCTTTCATCTGTGAATCCTCCTCTGGATAAACCTCCATCAGGAGTTTTCACTGCAAAGTGTTTAAAGTCACTCACACAGGTTTATAACTGTGCAGAGTGAAGCAGTCGCAGTCGGTTTGATTCAGTTTCCAGTGATTAACAAAGTGATCCTCACAGCCTCACCCAGAGGCTTTGTCATGGAGCCACAGTGACCTTTGACCTTGAAGACAGGAGTTCAGTATTTAAACATCACCATGCTGGTTTGTTGGAGCCAGAAGTGACCATATTTGGATATGAAGGGAGGAGTGAGGAGGCGGGTCTGACTCTTGAACCTGAGGACACTGTCCAATGTGTCCAGTGAGCCTCCAACCCACCTGTAAATCATTGGACACCAGAGCCATCAATCAAACTAACCAACTGCTTTATTTATACACAGCATCTTTAAAAACAGAGTTTACAAAGTAATTTAACAACAGCAGCACAACAAAGAGAAGACGATGAAGGATTTTAATGGTCAACATTATAAAGAAAAATATAAGAATGAATAAAAGACGACATCACATGAAGTCATGTTATAAAAATGTTTTTTTAAAAAGTGATTAAAAAGCATTTCCACAGCATAAACAGGATATGTGGGCGGGACAAAACATTTGGAGCAATTTGATTGGACCATTGAAACACAGCGAAACACCTTAGCTAGCTAGCTTACAGTGCTAGATAACTGTAGTACTACAGACTGTGTACATGGGTGATGCTAACGTGATGTCACCCGCTGATGTTGCCATGTTGGTTGTTTGGAGCAGGAAGTGACCATATTTGGATATGAAGGGAGGAGTGAGGAGGCGGGTCTGGATGTTGTTACATCCTTGATAATCAAAAACCAAATTAAATCCTCAGATCAACAAAGATCTCCTCCTGCACTGAGACTCTGTGAAGTCTGAAGATTAATGTGAATTTGAAACATTTTCACCTCCTCACTGTGACTGTTGTGACTCTGACTCCACCTTCCTCTCAGTGTTACTGCAGCAGACTTCAGTCCAACTCCTCCTCGGTGTATTTAAGGTAAAAAGAAATATTTTACATATGTTTGTGTAAAACTGTCACAGCCAATTAGAGCTCTCTGCTCCTCCAGGATCTGTGCTTTTGTCTTTACTTTCAAACGTATAGATTTTATTTTGAAAGGTGTCACAGTCGTCACGGCAACTGATTTATTATCTTATGTTTTTCTGTTATTAACAAAATGTTTCACATAAAAAATTTAGGGAAACTGTAAATCTGTTCTTCACACTTGAACTTCTCTCCCCCTGTTCTCTCCATCCGTCCATCCATCCATTCCTGTTTCATCCTTCACTCACTCTGATCTCCTCCTCCTCCTCTTCTTCAAAGCTCTGTCTATCTGTCTCTGGATTCCATCCTCCCTTTCATCCCTCTCTCCTCTCCTCCTCCCTCCTCTCATCTCCTCTCCTCTGTTCTCATCCTGTCTCCACTTGTTGAGATATCTCTTTCCTCTTCTTCTTCCTCTTCTTCTTCTTCTCCTCTTCGTTCACACTTGACTCTTTGTCTCTCTCTTCCTCATCCTCTCTCTTGTTCTGTGTCTTCCTCGGTTCTTAACTTCTTCCCTGTTTTTATTTCCTCTCCTCCTCTAACCTCATGTTTTCTTCCTCCTCTCCCTCCATCTCTTATTTTTCCATCTTCCTCTCAACTTCTCCTCTTCATCCTCCCTCCTTTAAAGGTGGATTTTTACCCTCCCCTCTTCCTTTCCTACATTTTCTCCTCCTCTGGTTCGTCTCCGTCCCTCCTCATGTTTACATATTTTCTTTCCTCCTCTTTTAATCTCTCCTTCCTCCTCCTCCTCCTCCTCTTTCTGTTCTCCATCCATACTCTCTTCTTCTTCCCTACATTTTCTCCTCCCCTCATTCATCTCTCTCCTTTCATCACTTCTCTCTCTCCTCCCATCAATCCCTCCACCTCTTTTCTATCTCCCTTCATTTCTTTACTCCCTTTCTCCTCCTCTTCGTCCCTCATCTCCTCTTTCATCCTCACACGCCAAAAGAAACTCAGAAATCCAAAACAGATCCTCCTCCTCCTCCTCCTCCTCCTCCTCCTCTTCCTCCTTTCTTTCAGCTGTCAGTGGTTCAGTCTCTCTCTTCAGTTTCACTCTTTTCAACTCACGAGTTGAAATTAAAAGAAGCTTCAGATGTATCCACTGTTTGTTTTGGAAGTGTCTGTTCCTAATGTGTTTTCCACACACACACGCACACACACACACACACACACACACACACACAGGGTGTCGGTGACAGGATTTGGCTGCTGACAACTGGGTGATATTAGACCTCTCTGTTAACTTAAACTACAACAGAGGATCAAAAGCATCTGTCAGCCGCCGTGTGTGTGTATGTGTGTGTGTGTGTGTGTGTAGGATTTTCGACTCCCTAATATCATCAGTAAATTTTTTTTGTCCTCCATCTTTCTAATTCCCAGCGGATGTGAAGCGGAGACGTCGAGCGCGGGGCCAGAAATATCGATGCAAATATATTCAGACGAGTCTCGTTTTTCAAAAAAATGTAAATACGGAGATGTTCCTTCAACAAACTGTGATTGTTGGCATGAAAGCAAAGCACGTTACACGCAAGTATTAAAGTTGTGAGTCACATTAAGTCGCGTTTCATTTCTGAAAACCCACTTTTTTTGTTGTAGATAGTGAAGCAGTGACAGGAAGAGAGGTGAATTATCTGCTCTGAGAAGCCTTTAAATGATAATTTTCCTCCTGGATAAGCTCAGCCCAACATGTAGGTATTAAAAAACAGATGTAACAACAGAAAAATCTCCACAAAATGAACAACATGCAGGCAAATGATCTAATTAGAGACTTAAAAATAAGGAAACAGCAGTGAGGTAGGAGATAGGATCAGGTAACAGTTATTAATTCATTATATAATAATGTGAGAGGTAAGAAGTAGTAAGAAAAAACAATATAGAGTTAAAAACAGTTATCTAGCACCTAAAAATATTGTCTGAAATTCAAGAATAGTTCATTAAACTAAACCTGTAACTTTAAATGGAGTCGGTGGTAATGTCTGGGGACATGGTTGATATGAAATAAACAAATAAAAAGTCCAAATACAGAAGAAAACACCACCAGTGAATAAATGAAAACATGGTGTACCTACAAATATTCCACAATAAAAGCCTGGTTAAGAAATTAGTAGTTTCTGTCCACTGAAAAGCTTGTAGTATTCTTTTATTTTGAAACAGTTAAAGGAAGTGTTGAGTTACTAAAACACATAACAGTAGTAATTCAAAATAAAATACACAGAAATATGAGGCAAAAAATAATTGTGTCTGTCCACTGAAAACCTTGTAGTAGGCTTTTATTTTGAAACAGTTACAGGAAGTGTTGAGTTAATAAAACACATAACAGTAGTAATTCAAAATAAAATACCCATAAATATGAGGTAAAAATTAATAGTGTCTGTCCACTGAAAAGCTTTTATTAGGCTTTTATTTTGAAACAGTTAAAGGAAGTGTTGAGTTAATAAAACACAGCTGTGTACTGAGGCGACACCACAACATTGTAACAATACTTTATTCACATCTTTATGTTGTGAACACTTTGATGTTAAACTCTGATCATTTACTTTATTATAATATCAAACGTTTGGTCATAAAATATCTTGATATGAGGTGAAAAATCTGTAAAATGTGATGCTCCAATGTGTTTTTCTTTTCCTGGCAGCAACACAAAAAACACACACATTAGGACACACAACTGTTGTGTTGTTGTTTTATCCCAGGATGGATTTTTACTGTTACACAACATCCTGCTGCAGAATGTGAGGGAATACCAACTTTACATGATCCTGGTTGTAGTGCTCGTCCTGCACACACACACACACACACACACACACACACACACATGTCCTGAGAGTGGTGCACATGAACCCGCTCACACTCCCAGTTTCTGCTGCTCACCAAACCAAACACTGTCATTTCTCCGTCCCCCTCGGTCCGACCTCAGGCCGTTAAAGGTTTCCAGTCGGGTTTGCGGCGGCACAGATGTCAGGAGTGTGGATTCCAGCGGCGGGCAGCGGGCAGTGTGTGTGTGTGTGTGTGTGTGTGTGTGTGTGCTGGCAGCGCGTTGTGTTGCTCTGTGCGTCCTCCTGCTGTGAAGAGTGAGGCTGGGTTTAGGAGGCGTTTGTGTATTTTGAAGTGAAGGCTGCTCCACTTGGATGATCTGAGGTGAAGGAGCAGGAGAAGCTTTTCCTGCTGGAGAGTCGACTGTGGGACTTTTAAAATCTTCATATATTCATCATATAATCATAATAATAATAATAATAATCAGATTAATCACAGGTTTGATGTGGATTAATGCAGAATAATCACAATTAAATATCATTACTTTTTAATCATATTAATCGCGTTTCATTTTGCATAAAGTTGATTTGTTGCAAGCAGGGTGATGTGTTAGCTGAACTGCTAGCATTATGTGCTAATGTATACTTCCTGTTAATGTGGTGTTTTAATCTGAAAGTGCTTCAGTGAAAAGAAAACTTCTTCCTTTAGAGAGTCATCAACTATTCTGTCTTGACTTTTTTGGACTCAGTTTTCCTGTGGAGAGGACCGACCTGCTGTTTAGCATCCTCCATTTTCATTGGTTGGTTCTGCTTCCTGTCACCACAGGATTAACTTCCTGTTTGTGCAGCTCTAATAAAAATATATTTATCAATAAAGAAGAATATAAATAGTAAAACAACACTCAAGAAGTTTTCTCAAGAATTCAAGAAGTGTTTACATGTATGTGGGCGGGACAAAATGCTTGGAGCAATTTGATTGGATTATTACAACCCAACAAAACACCAAAGATAGCTAACTAACATTACTACATAACCTACTTTACTAACTAATACTGTTATTGATTACTTCCTGAACACACTGACTGACAGGTGGATAGGACGAGGTCACATGATCCACTGATGGCGGCCATTTTTTATTTTTATGTTTGTAGTTTTAAAAGAAGTTATCCAGCTGGAGTGAAATCAAATATGAAAAGAAACAATGAAACAACACCAGTGTAACAGTGAGGCTTCTTGTAATTCATGGGACAGTGTTTGATATGATCCCAGTTTGTGTCTCTGCAGTGACTCAGCTCCTCCACACATACATGTAGCAGCTGAGCAGCATCCAGCGTGATGATTAACACTTCAGTTCATCTCTGGCTCCATTGTTGTTGTTGTTGTTTAGCAGGTGATCAGTGGCATGATGACTATAGGTGCATATATTTGCAGATATGTATTGTTGTATGTACATTTTTACAGTTTCTCTGACACGTCCACGACTCATCACAAATTCATTTCACAGCTTCATGGATCAGACGACACGTTTACAGGATTCACAACAACATACTGTACATTCACACACATCTATAGAGTTGGTGTTTATATTATTATTGACATTTGAACATCGCCATGTTGTTTTTGGAGCAGTGACCATATTTGGATATGAAGGGAGGAGTGAGGAGGCGGGTCTGGGGGCCTCCAAGCCCTCTGTAGATTATTGGAGACCTGAGCTGTCAGTCAAACTAACCACGCCCCTAATGATGAAGAGTTGACTTTATCTATTTTTTAATTGAAGTCAGTTGGAGGCAGCACCTGGTGGCTGTTGGTGGTATTACACTTTTATGCACGTCTGCATTGACTCAACCTTTGAGACCCGTTTACTTTGTCCATATCTTTATAAAGTCTGTAGAAAACACAAATGCAACACTTTCTTTAACCATTTCAAAATAAAATCCCACTGCAATTAACTGGGCTTTTATTGTGAAATAACTGCAGGCACAGTGCATCCTCTGTATTTTGTTCATATCGAGGTTGGCTCAGACTGTTATTACAGAACCACCTTTTATAAAATTGAATCAACTGGAGGTTTTTGGAGCCTCCATCTAGTGGTCATCAGTGGTATTGCACTGTTTTCCACTTGGGCATCACTTTTATATGACTTCTTGAAAATACTTTACACACTTGTTCCTCCTGAACCTTCACATCATTAAATGTTGGTGTCATTGGTGTTTTGGAGCCTGCCTCTAGTGGCTGTTGGTGGTATTACACTTTTTTCCACATTGGTTTCATCTGAGGGTCACCGGGTCCTCTCCCAGGATCTACTGTGCTGGACTTTCGACTGGTGGAGAACATTTGACTGCGTAACGTTAAATTTACAACTTTATTTTGTTGCATTTGTTTTTTTATTTTCCCTCCTCTCTCTCTCTGGTCATCCCTTTTTCCACTTCTCCACATCTCCTCTTCCTCTTCTTCTCCTCATGTTTCTCAGATGCTGCTCAGGGCCAGAGGAGTTATATTTAGCCTCCTCCTCCTCCTCCTCCTCCTCCTCCTCCTTCGCGCCCTCTGTTTCTGTGTTTTGCCCCTGCAACGATGGCTTCATTAGCCATAGACCTCAGCATGAAAACACACACACACACACACACACACACACTGGGGTAGAGAAGGGGATAGAGTCTGTTACGTAAGAGTCTCTCTTATATAATTTGATGCATATTTGATGCTGAATGGTGCAATGGCAATGCAGAAAGCTGCGAGGTATGTGTGTGTGTGCGTGTGTGTGTGTGTGTGTGTGTGTGTGTGTGTAGGGGAGGATAGCCAGATTTTTGCAGTTTGGCCTTTCCTTGCCCTCCCTGAGCTGTTACGTCAGAGGGAAAGCTAAAGGTGAACAGCCAGTCACAACGCGAACTCTGTGTGTGTGTGTGTGTGTGTGTGTATTAGCATCACTCCTTATTTTTTACAACTACAGTAACAACAACAACAACAACAGAGTTCAAACCTCCTCCTCCTCCTCCTCCTCCTCCTCCGGGATCGATCTGAATGCAATCAGAGGAATGGATGAAGGTTAATGGTTTTACCTGGAATCACCTCGTCACTCAGCTTCTTCAGAAACGCCTCCTGTGGCGGCCGCTCAGGAAATAATGGAGCAACAGGAAACGCTGCAGACGCTTCATTAGCTGACTCCTTCATCCTGGGTTGGTTTGGATTCAAAGTGTCTCTCTGTCACCTTAACATCACACAACAGCTGTGGTCACAACATCTGGAGTGATTCTTCAGAAATCATTTATATTATAGTTTAGATTCATCCTGTTAAAGCACTGCCTCATGTTGCAGACTCATCAATAACCTGCAGCAGGTCCTGAAATATTACCAAAAATATCCTAAAAAATAAAAAAATAAATAGACCAGTTTTTAGCCATAGAAATGTTTTTTTTTTTTAATATCTTTAATTTTACAATTTGTTTCATTTTCTAACTTAACAAAGAAATATCACCACATGTAAGTTGTGTAGTCGTGTAAAAAAATAAATAAAATCAATCTCTAAATAAATCACTACAATAAAAAAAAAATCAGTGTAGCAGATTATTTTAGCACTTAGATTTTATTTATTTATTTATTTATTTTTGGCCAATTACATTGAACCTCATACTGTTTTTGTGTAATTATAACTATTGTGTTGTATTGTCTAATATGCAGCTTTTTCAAAATACATTTAATTAAAAAGTTTAATTATTTAAAAAAACACAAAACATTTAATCAATGAAGAAAGAAAAGGAATAAATGAAAAAATCTGATTATGTTTTCTGGCTTGTAGATTATTATTTATTCCATGTTTTCACTCCTGTTTTTAATAATTGCAACATTTAAAGAGCTGTTTCATTTTCTAATTCATCAATAAATATAAACTGTGTAAATTATGATCTATAGCGAGGGTAGGAAACGGTGTGATACAACAAATAAATCAATAATTCAGATGAGTGTCAGTAATGAGAACCAGTTTTTCCATTAACATCCTAAAGGTGTTGGATTCATTGAGTCCCCACTTCTCCACTTTATCCGCTCTGTCCTCACTTTGGTATAAAGACAAACGGTAGCAGTTCACACTCTCAGGTTTGGTTCTGGTCCCAGTGGAGCCGTTAGCTCCCAGTACCACAGCTCTGTGGTTTTACTGGGCAGCTCCCAGGTGGGAATGTGAGGAATTCCCCTCACACAAATAAAATTAATGGAAAAACAAATTCCCACCATGAAGCTTTCCCGACACGCTCCCAGTTTTCCTGGATCCCGGTTGTCGTTGGTGGTAAACAACCTGTTTTGGTTTGTGTTTGTCGGGAAGCAGACGGTGACTCGTCACTTTGACCGGCGCTGCTTCATTTGTTTGGGTTTTTATTTTTTTTTGCTTCTTTAATTTCTGGAAGGAAGTAAGTCATCGTTAAGCGTCCAAACACATGGGATGGAAAAACACTGAGCGGCTACAAGACATGTTAGCACTGGAAAAAATCAAACATCAGGTCACATCATGGAAACTGAAGAAACAGAGAATTAAAGGAAGTAAAGAGGCTGGAGATGGTTTGTTACTGTCTGAGGAAGGAGAAGAAACGTCAAAAATTAGTCTTTTTCTTTTTTTTTTCTTAATTATTTGTTGTTTTTCTCAAAATTTTGTTGTTTTTAATCATTATTTGGTTGTTTTTATTGAATATTTTGTTGTTTCTCTCAATATTTTGTGGTTTTTACTGAATATTTTGTTGTTTTTAATCATTATTTGGTTGTTTTTGTTGAATATTTTGTTGTTTTTCTCCATTATTTGTTATTTTTCTCAATATTTTGTTGTTTTTAATCAATAGTTTGTTGTTTTTATTGAATATTTTGTTGTTTTTTCTCAATTATTTGTCATTTTTCTCAATATTTTGTTGTTTTTAATCAATATTTTGTTGTTTTTATTGAATATTTTGTTGTTTTTTTCTCAATTATTTGTTATTTTTCTCAATATTTTGTTGTTTTTAATCATTGTTTGGTTGTTTTTATTGAATATTTTGTTGTTTTTTCTTATTTGTAATTTTTAATCAATATTTTGTTGTGTTTTTTTTAAATACTTGTTGGTTTTTTCTCAATTATTTGTTGTTTTTAATCATCAACATTTTGTTGTTTTCTGAATATTTAGTTGTTTTTATTCTTTTTTTCTCAATATTTTGATGTTTTTATTCAATATTTTGTTGTTTTTACCCAAATTTTTTTCCCAATATTTTGCTGTTTTAACCCAACCCAAGAAAAGTCAAAATTAGATTACGACTCGACACATACTGGTCATAAAAAATGCTTAAAATCAGAGGCAAAATTTTTTTAAAAATGAGGCTAATGCCAAAGTGCAACAAGGTGCAATACCACTGATGGCCACTAGATGCTGGCTGCAAAAACTTCAGCTTCAACTGACTTTAATTCACTTCTTTTTCATCAGGTGGTCCATCTGAAAATCATCTTATCATTAAGGAGATGTTGGAAATCAAAAAGAGGAAGATTTAGGGGCGTGGCTAGTTTGATTGACAGCACTGGTCTCCAATGGGAGCAGTGCTGAACATGGGCTCAACCAACACCGAGTCCAGATCAACTCGTTACAGTTCGTTACAGAAATGACTGATAATTACTGCTACAGCTGCTGCTCTGTTTGAGCTAAAAGATTAAAGAGACGTTTGTAATTTCAGGTGAAACTTCAAATGAAACAAAACAACAAATTTTCACATTATGCAGCAGGAATCAGAGTATTTGGTATTTTTATTTCCTAAGCTCATTAACATACAGACAGACTTTTCTATCGACTGGCTAATTGATCACATGACCTAATGATTCACCGCTAATTAACACATCAGTGAGGACTCTATAGTCCTGTACCCTGATACACAGCAGAGAAAACACCAACCCTGTCATGTGTGTGTGTGTGTGTGTGTGTGTGTGTGTGTGTGTGTGTGTGTGTGTGTGTGTGTGTGTGTGTGTGTGTGTGTGTGTGCCATCAGATACCATCCGGCAGCCAGCTAGCTGTGCTATCTGAGCTAATTTCCTGCCGCTAACAGGAAAGCTGCCCTTCTGGTGACATTGGTGTAACGCAGGCCTCCCCCCCCCCGCTCTGTGGCTGATGCCAGATAATGAGGTTGCGTAACAGTTAAACTCTTCCCTGTGTTGTTAATATCGATTAGCTCGCTCCGTCTGACGTACAACAGACACACACAGGGCACTCGGTTGCCAGTCCATCAGCTGGCAGATCAATCAGGGCCTAATGAGATAAACGAGCTCACTAATTAGTTAACGAACCGCTGGCTGACTGACTGACACACACAGGGCCGGCCTGGCAGCAGCTTCTTCTTCTGCTGCTGCTGCTGCTGCTGTCGGCCTGAGGAGACAGGAAGTCAGAGTTCCTCCACAGAAACAGTTCATCCACATTCAATCTGCACAGAACCTAAAATACACACTTTATTTTTACATTTTATCAGAGTTACAACTTTTATTGCCTCATTTCAAAATAAAGGTTTACACAGACTTGATGCTGTAAAAATAACTCTAGTGTGTGGATTTTTTGGGTTTATTATTTTTCCTGCTTTTTTTTAAAGATACACAAAAAATTAAATAAAAAATATTGTAAAATAAATGGCAATTTAAATAAAATATAAAATATCATGAAAAAATCTGCAATAAAAATATAGGTTAAAACAGCAAAATATTAGAAAAAAAATTGGGTAAAAACAACAAAATATTGAATAAAAACATCAAAATATTGAGAAAAAACAAAATAATGAATAAAAACAACTAAATATAAAGAAAAACAACAAAATGTTGATGATTAAAAACAACAAATAATTGAGAGAAACAACAAAGTATTCTATAAAAACAACAAAAATATTGACGAAAAACAACAAATAATTAAGAAAAAAACAACAAAATGTCCAATAAAAACAACAAAATATTGAGAAAAATAACAAATAATTGAGAAAACAACAAAATATTCAAGAAAAACAACAAATAATTAAGAAAAAAACAACAAAATGTTCAATAAAAACAACCAAACACTGGGCTAAATCAATCCATCTTATATATTTTAAAGAACATCATCTTTACATCACTCAGGCTATAAGATCAGAGTGAAAAATAATTAGTTCACTTCCCAAAATGTGTAAATATTCCTTTAAACATATTC
>OOFC01032026.1:9265-21860 GCA_900323345.1 Pseudochromis fuscus | reverse complement strand
CAATAAACCCCCCAAACACCATGTTATCTGCTGCCTCGCCTTGGATGTCCTGCAGAGCTGAGACATTAACAGAGCTGAGTTTAGAATATTCATGTATGTACAATACGATACGATACGATATGATACGATACAATACGATACGATACAATAAGATATGATACGATACAATACGATATGATACGATACAATATGATATGATACAATACGATACGATATGATACGATATGATATGATACGATACAATACGATACGATATGATACGATACAATACGATACGATACGATACGATATGATACGATACGATACGATACGATACAATATGATACGATACAATACGATACGATACAATATGATACAATATGATACAATACGATACAATACAATACAATACGATACAATACAATACGATACGATACAATATGATACGATACGATACGATACGATATGATACGATACAATACGATATGTTACGATACGATACAATATGATATGATACGATACAATATGATACAAAACAATACGATGCGATACAATATGATACAATACGATACAATACGATATGATACAATACAATGTGATACAATACGATACAATACAATATGATACAATACGATACGATATAATACGATACGATACAATACGATACAATACGATACAATACGATACGATATATGATATGACATGACATGATACAATACGATACGATACGATACGATACAATACAATACGATTTGATACGATACAATACGATATGATACGATACGATACAATAAAATACGATACAATACGATATGATACTATACAATACGATACAATACAATACAATATGATACAATACGATGCGATACGATACAATATGATACGATACAATACAATATGATACGATACAATACAATATGATACGATACAATACAATACGATACAATACAATACGATACGATACAATACGATACGGTACAATACGATACGATACGATACAATACGATACAATACAATATGATACAATACAATACGATACAATACAATACAATATGATACAATACGATGCGATACGATACAATATGATACGATACAATACAATATGATACGATACAATAAAATACGATACGATACGATCCAATACGATACGATACAATACAATATGATACGATATGATACAATACAATATGATACAATACGATACGATACAATACGATACAATACGATGCGATACAATACGATACAATACGATATGATACAAAACAATGTGATACAATACGATACAATACAATATGATACGATACGATACAATACAATACGATACAATACGATATGATACGATACGATACAATACAATACGATACAATACGATATATGATACGATACAATACAATACGATACAATACGATATGATACGATACGATACAATACAATACGATATGATACGATACGATACAATACAATACAATACAATACGATACAATACGATATATGATACGATACAATACAATACGATACGATACAATACGATACAATACAATATGATACGATATAATAGATCTTTACTCTTCCCAGGGAAATAGTATCAAGTAAGAACATTGTTGTTAAATTGTAACAATTTTATCAGCTCTCCTTGGTTTGTCTTTAATACATTGAACTGGGGGAGGTGGTGTTCCTCTGTGCTGTTGTGTCCTGTACTGCCTCATCTTCACCAACCTATCTCCACTTTTTTTTAATAAATATCCCAAGACATACAACATCATAACCATCTCATTTCCCCAAAGTTTTCAGTTTCTGAAGGTTGAACAACAACAAAATGTAAATTTCATTTATGTCCAAACTAAAATATCCATCTAAAGCAGGAACTGTTTCCAGCATTCATCAGGTTGCGACCCTCCTGCATGTTTACTACGCCCTAATGAAGTACACTAATTGACTTGACTCGCCATATTGGCAGCGCTGGGCCTGTCTGCTTCCCCCAGCCACTCAGTCTAATGGCCCTGAAGGGTCTTGTTCATAACAGTCCCCTGCTTTTAGAGGCCATTTCCAGAGATGCGACCTGCTCTTTGCGCCGGGTTGTAAAAAGTGTGAATGGGAGGCTAATAAAGGTGCAATTACAGAGATTGTGTGCGCGCATGTGGTGATCCCGCCGCCGCCGAGTGGGACCGTGCATCCCGCAGCTGAGGAGGCGGGCTGCTTGGATGCTTTATGATGATGATAATGGATTGTTAGGACACACTGAAGAGGCACACAGGAGTGGTTCTGTCTGAGCTGCTGATACCTGTCTGTGCAAAAACATACAGCCATTCTTCTAATGGTGGCAACATAAATTAAGAAGAAACTGACTATACTGTTCACTCTTTACAATACACAACTTGATGAAATGAACTCTTTTGTTACGGCCACTTAAGCCGTATTGATTTGACTTTCAGTCGTAAGAACATAAAGTTGAATTGTAGCTTGTGAGACCACGACACGGATGGTTGAAAAGAGCAGAAAAAAAAATCCACAGCGCAGTACTTTCAACACAACAACAGACCTCTTGTCACATTTTAGAGCAGCATGCTGTACTCTAAATCATTAGGCAGGAAATAAGGGTTACTCACCGAGCCCGCCATGGTGCCAAAAAGGTCCGGAGACCGGCGTATTATGGGCACAGGAGCTGAATTAGTGGCGATACGTCATGGCACATACATTATAAATGGACACATAGGTGGAGATTGTAAATATCAGGAGGTTGACGTCTAAACAGTGAGAATCAAGCTGTCCTAAATATGTGAACTTCAGCCTTACCTCATGCTCTCCAGGGATGATAATAAAAGCTAATGATCAATAAAACACACACAAGTTTGAGTACATTGTATCTCTGACTCACACACATGAGGTACTTACACACATTTCTGTCTTTAAGAATCGTATAATGTGTGATTGTTAGAGGATAATGTTCACTTGTTAATACATTTCTTTTGTTTTGACTAATTAGACGACATTGTGAGCGCGTTTCTTTTTCAGCTTCTGATAATGACGGATGTGAAGTCTTTCAATTAGAGCTTGTATCACACTGAGATTGTAATTTCTGACTCCAGTGGTTCTCAAAGTGGAGCCCTAAGGGGGAGAGGGAATCCTTTGAAAAACCAGGAACAGTTTAATTTTTACCATCTTTTTCTTTTTTTGCACATTGCATCATTAGCTTGCAGAATGCTCAGATGTGCAGAGTCAAAGTCAAATGCCAACATAATCCTTAGATCAACAAACAAACGCTTTGCATGGTCATATGAGTGGTCCTGGGATTTGAATCTTCTTAATATTTTGAGTGTTTTTAAGCTCATCTTTGGGACAAAGTAAACATACCCAATGGCGACGTTTTATTTTTTTAAGCCAACTTATGGCTTCTAAGGGATCTAAGAAAGTGGACTCGTGGGAAGGCCGCCTAGTGAGCTAAACTGATGAAATGGAGTTATATCATTTTACATCCAAGCAGTAAGTCTACAGGCTTGATGTCCACTCTACACACTATATAAAAACTGTGAGCTTTAGCCAAGAAATGATCGTAATACTTTAGCTATTCAGAATAGTAGTTTAAAGTTTTTCCTGAGAGACATTTTAAGAAATGCCAAGGGATAATTAAGCGAGCCGTTTGACATTTTAGAAGTGGTTTCTCGGTCAGGGTTAGATGAAAAGATCAAAACCACTTTTCATGCCTTGTTTGTAAGGACGGAAACGGAGGCCGGAGGCAATTAGCTTAGCTTAACATAAAGACTTGACCCAGCTTGGGTCTATGCAGAGTTCAGAAATGCACTAACCAGCACCTCTAAAGCTCACTGTTCAACTTCTGTCTTCTTTCATTAACCCGTTATGTTGAGACAGGAAGTTGGTATTTGCCAAGAAATGCTCTTTTCTTGGCATTCAGCTGGAGCTGTGAGGAGGATCATTTCATCCAAGTAACCAAACAGGCACATTTCTAAAAAAGCAAAGGTTTAGGTGTCCTTGAAATCTGAAAGAAATGTAGAAAATGTTCCCAGAGGTTTGTGAGATTATCTCCATTGTGGGTGTTTGACCTTCCACTATGTGCTCTGGGAGTACATTTTGTTGAGATCTTATTTCTGTTTCGTGCCTTCAAATGACAACTTTAATAGTCAACTTTTAGGTCTTGTCCATAGCTGAGTTCAGAGCCAGCTGGTCAGTAGGTGATCATAGACCAGGGGTGGGCAATCCTGGTCCTCGAGGGCCGCTGTCCTGCATGTTTTAGTTGTGTCCCTCTTCCAACACACCTGATTCAAATGATCAGCTCGTCATCCAGCTCTGCAGAAGTCTGATAATGATCCTGGTCTTTTGAATCAGGTGTGTTGGAAAAGGGAAACATCTAAAACATGCAGGATAGCGGGTCTTGAGGACCAGGATTGCGAACAGTGATTATATCACCCATGGTTTGCATTGGAGCCAAACTGAAGCCTAGAGGATGGCTTTCCAGTGGATGCCATCTTAAGCTGTGTTCACACCAAAAGCAAAATAAATTTCTCCCACGGTGTGATTACATAATAAATAAATCCAAATCGACATGAACTGGCATCTGCACAAGTTGAAAAAGCAAATAAACCAATCACCACTGAGATTCCCCAACGTCACCGAGAGATAACGGTGACGTTGGGGAGGGATAACTTTGTACTGGTATACAGTAACTTTGCACAGGTATAGTCTTCTTGCTCATTGTTGGTGGTAGAAGTGGTGATCACCATGGTTTTAGGAAGGCATGTTTTCCAGAAGAAGTACTCCCATTGGCTGTTGAGTGCTCCAAAATCAGTCCAGCAGCCGTATCTGTGTGAGTTTATATTCTACTTATTGCTAAAATTGTATATAAAATGGACTGCCACTTCACTACCTGCCTCACGCGGCAAAGGACCAAATCACAAAATGAAAACAACATGCATGAAACTTAGGTTCACTCCAGACAAGGCATGTCAATCAGGCAAGTCCCGCCTCTAAACATACCTCTCTTTGATATGCTAATGTGCTACATGGCTAGCACCTTGGTAGCCATTGGTGTGTGTTGGTGAATGAGTTGCCTTGTAAAGCTCTTTGGGACCTAGCTAAGGTCAAGAAAGTGCTATATAAATGTACTCCATTTACCATTTCTTAGGGTGTGTGTGACACCAAACTGATATCAGCAGGAGTAACGCATGAGAAACATCATCAGATGATGCAAAATCATTATCCAGGGATCATAATGAAGACTTTATGAAAACTAAAACCCTGCTGTGATATTTGGACGGTGATCTTCATCCAACAGTTCAAAAGTTAAACCCTCACTGGCAGAGCTCTCAAATACTTTTAGGTTTGCAGTGGATAATGTCTATATAAAAGCTTCAATCTGGCTGTGGTGGTTTTTCTAAATTTATGAAGCCAACTCACAGTGACAGTGACACTTCATGACGTAGGTGCTATCAGGCGCTCAACAAGGGAGAGATAAATCCCTTGGATCCAGTGGGAAATGCGGTGGACAGAGTGTCTTTCCCTCCCTTTCTCTCCTTCGTTGCTGTGTTGCCGCCATCCTGCTGACCGAGGCCTGTAATTTGGAATGTGTATAATGGATAAATTAGCTGTCAGCCAATAAATCTGCAGAACAGGGAGCCACGGAGGTTCATGCGATCTGACCCAGGAAACTGTGCTGTGAGAATAGTTGAGCAGCTGTGGGAGGACGGGCGGCGGTGAGTTACGGCTCCGTCGGGCCATAAACAAAACACAAGCAAAGGGGCCTTTGAAGCTAACAAGACCACGCAAGGGTCAAATACGTAGTTAGAGACATTTAATGTGTCTTTGGCATTCAGAGAGTTGGCTCGCATTTTGCATACATCTCATGGAAAAAATGTTAGCAGCAGGAAATCTGGAAAAACTGAAATCCACACTAAAAACTCTCCGTGCAAAATCTCCACTGCGACGTTTTATACTAAATGATTAGTTTTTGTTGAGTGAAGAAATGATTGGTGTTTGGGTTCATGTGTAACCACTGATGTGAAGTATCAGTCCTGCTCCTGCCAGGCTTCTGTGTGATGAAGGGAACAGTCGGTGATAATCCAGCTCCTGGTGCCTCGTTGTCTGTCCTGACCTTTTAGTCAAAGTGCAGAGAAATGACTCAAAGACAGAAGCAGGAGCTGCAGATAACGATGGTGCCTTCATATACTTGTTTCCCACCACGGAGAAGGTTGCTGAGAGTCAGTCAGGAAACTTTGAAATCACAAACTTCTCATTTCCTTTCGCTGTGAGTTTCTTGATCTTAATGCTGTTAATGTTTCTGAATCTGATCCAGTGTTTTGGTTTATGACCAAATGCTTGTTTTCCCTCCGACCTCAGCTCTACTAAGTGTTTGGTTGGAGTTAGAGTCCAAGGTTTGGGATTAGATTCTCAGAGAATTAAAGATATGTTTTGTCTTTACCGTAACCTGGACCTAACTTTTACTGTAACCCTGCATAATGATACTTAATGTGACCCTGAATTTCATCCCTATGTCATGATGCCATGTATTTCCAATTGTCGTGTGTTCTTGTGTTTAGTTTCATTATTTACTCTTGTTTTGTACTTTCAGTTTGTCTATCTGGTTTTGCTTTGTTTTCCTTCATGTCTTGTCACTATGTCTGCATCTTTCCATGTCATGTGTTTAATCTTGGTTCTGTGTATTGTCACTTCCTGTTTTATTTTGGTAGTTTTGTTCCTTGTGTATGTTCAAGTTTTCCTGTCCGTCTTTCCACGTGTGTCATGTCCTCTTCAGTTTGGTGTTTCCTGTTATGTATGTTTTCACTGGTTGTTTCTGTCATGATGTCACTTCCTGTGAGTCTCTTCCCTTGTGTTCTAGTTGTTTCCTGTTAGTCCTGTCACTCCTGTGCTGATTGTCTTGTCTGCTACATCCTGTCCTGATTGTCCTCTCCACCTGTGTTTCATTGTGCCTCGTTACCTTGTGTATTTAACCTCCTGTGTCGTGTTGCCAGTTTGTTTGTCTTCTGATCCCTCCTCCTCCTCCTCCTGCTCCTGCTCCTGCTCCTGCTCCTGTTCCTGTTCCTGTTCCTGTGTTTTTGACTTTCTAGGGTTTTGTAGTTTTGGTTCCTTTAGTTTCCTTGTAATAACTTGGACTTTTACTTTGTTCTTATTTTTCCTGCTGTGGTTGTGCAACTTCCTGAGTTTGTTTTTGTTTATTAAAGATTTTTTCTTTTGCATGGAGATCTGCATCTTTGGGTCCTGCTACCTTCTGACACCTTACCAGGATTAATTATCACTGACTAATGTTTGCCTCTTGTGCTAAATATCATATTAGGATGCTAACATGATAAAATAAGATGGTTAACAGATACCTACAACCAAAGATCATTGTGGGCTTGTGGGTGAGCACCAAGAAAAAGTAAAGTTCATAAACAGTTAAAGCCGATTACTTTCACTTAAAACATTTACTGTATCATGGAAGAACCAGCAGCAGTAGTGATGGGTAGATGAGGCCTCGTGAAGCGTTGCGACACATTACCCAAACTGTATCGTACTGTGTTGCTCAATACTGACACCTGTTGGATCTTAACAATCATTACAGGCAGTCTAGTTGACAGACTCAGCTGACAAACTGATTTGATGACCTAGCCATGGCGTAGAATTGTGTATGGACGTCTCCATACCAAACAATGACTGAAATGTCTATTATGGGGTCATCTATACACCCAGAGGGATCAGACTGCTACAGACGTCCACGTGTGTTTGTTTATTTATGCAAATTTACCTGAATGCGACGATCCCTGCTCGTGACAATTCGTTACTTTCAGAATAATGGCACAACTGTGTGAGGATGTTTAAGTACTTGTCTTTGAGGTAAGGAGGATTTTATTTATATATATTTAGGTTCAGGAAGAATCCCGCTGACCGACGCACTTCCTTATAAACACAGTTTGGCGATACAGGCGAAACACCAGCTGCGTCACGTGACTTTCTTAACGCGATACACACACCGACATGAAGTTTCGCTCTGTGAGCTCGACACATGCGCCGACACTTCGGTGCTGTCTTACCCATCACTAGGCAGCACAACTATTCATAAATGATAATAAACTTTGTATTTATCACAGTAAACAACAAAATGTGATATAAACAGTAAAATATTGAATATAAACAACAAACTGTTGGGGAAAAACAATAAAACGTTGGATAACAATGACAAAATGTAAACAACATTAAACAATAAAAAATTGGTTTTACCTGATTTTTACCTAATGTAACCCACCCTGGGTTAAATGAACCCAGTATGTAATTAGTCCAATATTTCTCCAGTTCTGGGTTAAAACATCCCGACATTTCTAGTGTTTCTAAAACATTATGGCTGGTGGTTTGACAGGAGACTATTTGCTACACATATGAAAAACATTATATTTTAGCTCAGTGCATGTATTCTGTCTGATAATTCCTGCGTGTTGTCCAGGCTCGTATCTGGTGCAGGTAAACATGTTCCTGTGATCCTCTCCTCCCATTAATCATTGTAATACCTCGCCGTTGTTCCACCTCATACTTGTGATAAATCAGAAAAGCTTGTGCATTTTATTATTCAATTTATGTACCTGATATATTCAGTTACCCTTGGAGGCTTGCTCATTTATCCCGACTGTCACTTACGATTTCACAGGAAACACACTCTCCGGATTGAAATAAGAGTGATAAAACGCTGTGAAATGCAATGAAGGTGTCGCGTCTTTAAACACAGTCGTCAGCTGATCACACACTTATATTTAATTGGAGCAGAGTTTGACATTATGGCAGGCAGCGTGGAAGATGAAGTCGTCATTTACAGCTCCACAGCTCACTGAGAAAAAGCTGTTATAGGTCGCAAAAACAAAAGTTTTCTTTGTGCATTTTCCTTTTTATTGTTTCTAGGACTTGTTTTGAAACCACATTTGAGATCATGACCCCTCAATCAGGGACATTTCACACATAATAACAAGATTTAGTTTTCACAATAAAATGTAAAATGCCTGTGTTTAAATAAATAAATAAATAATCTATTGTTATCTAGCAAGGTTATCACAGTGTTCCTACTACCATGGACTTACTGCCACTGATCAGTCATGCAAGTCAAGGTCAGAGCGATAGTTCTGATGCTGCTTATTAAATCTGAACAAAAACTGCAATCACTGCTGAAGTTTGAATCCAATTAGAGATCTGGAGATTTATAGCCTCCAGATATAAACTAATATTTTACAATACTTTCATTTTCCTACTTCACATCAGCAATATTTTTCGGTTGTACCTCTTAGTTTTATTGTGAAAATCAAACCCTCTGAAGGCATTTGAGCACCCCCTCTTTTTGACAGATGCTCACTCATAAACACGTGCTTCAGCGTTTCTTTCTGTTTATCCAGCAGCTTGTTCTCTTTAATCCGGGGTGTGCTAATAACACAGTGTCAGCACCCGCCGAACCTGCTGCAGCAAGTAAAAGTGGAAAAATACGTTTAATTTGCATCATATAAAAACCAGTATTAGTTTCCTCAGAGATCCAGTGTCATGTGGGAGTAAATATTGTGACAGTGACAGTGTGCTTGTGAATATGGCAGCGTGAGGAAGGTGTGTTCTCCAGGCTTATCGAGCAGGTACGAGCGTTTCAGTGGAGCAGCAGCCGGCGGCAGAGGAGCAGCCTCCTTATCAGTTAATGGACGAGTGCACGGGAATGTCAGCCCGTTCTCCACGCTGACATTTAAACTGATGAGTCCCGCTCTCCAGCCCAAACTCAGGACTGTCGAACCGGCGGGGAGGGGGAAAGATAATAAAAATACAACCAAGTGTGTGATCGACTAATCTCCCAGCAGTGTGTGATGGTGGTGATGGGGCATCCTACAATTGATTGCCAGAGCTTTTAGTTAGCCTTGCATGCCATATTGTTATCTCCTATTAAAAGAGTGTGAACAGAGACTTGTACCTGGACATAAATCACGAGGCTTGGGTTCGGTCAGGCTTAAGGAGGAGTAATCAATTACACTCTATAGCAGACATAGAGGAAGAGGCTGAGCGTGCACCCCCGGCTGCTCTCATTATCATAATCATCCCCCTTAAGTGATGCAGACTCAGTCAGAGAGACAAGAGATAAATTCATGAACTATGGAGCCTGACAAATAATACAATCTGAGAGCAACACCTCTGTATTCATAAAGGAGTTACACAAAGGGGAGTCGGGCATTGAGTGTTTAGGTAATAGAAGTTGCACAATAGGAGTTAGTGTTCATGAGACATTGATCAATACTGGCTTTTAAACCTGCAAACAATACTTCATTAACCCTTTGAACACTTTAAAAGTCAATGGCTTTATTTTTATATCAATAAATAATCCTGCAAATAATTAATCCTGTGAAAACTTTAACCTTGAGTTTAAATAATTTTATACTTTAAAGTAATTTTTATGTAGAGAAAATGTTACACAGATCTTTTTTCCAAGCTTAAACACCAGTGTTTCTCATGTATCGGCGGCATGAAGCTCGTTAGCTTTTTAGCTCGTCACATCAGACCTGGTTTCACTGGTGACCAGAGCTGTCAATCAACCAAGCCACACCCTTAAACCTTCCTCTTTTTGAAGCCAAATATCTACTTAATGATGAAATGATTTTCAGATGGACCACCAGATCACTGAGAGGAAGACTTGACTTTAGCAAATGACTTCAAAATGACTTGTGGAAAAAATGTATTGACTGAGAATTTCATGATTGAAAATGACCATTTTTGAATTTGTCAATTGGGGCCAGAGTTTTTTGGAGGCAGTATCTAGTGGCCATCGGGTGTATTGCACATCCACATTGGCTTCACTTTTGACTTCTGGGTGGTGAGGTTGTATAAAGTCTATGCAGAAAACACAACATTAATGCATTACAACTGGACACTGACATGTTAGCACTACCCTTTTTACACAGAAAAGCCTCTGGTGCTGTAGCTGTTAATATTCTGTTATGTTTACAAGTGAACTGCTACCTTTGGTGCTGTGCAGGCAATGTGTTTCCTTTAATCAGAGCTTTTTTATTTTTGTCAGAAACAACTAAATGCTGCAGGTAAAAACTGGGTTGAAGAGAAGGAAGCCAATTAACTTTAAGCTAATGACAGCCATATTGATTAGAGCATGCTATTTGAAAACAATACAGGTCCAAAACTCCAAAGTGCTGCAATGCGCGCTACTGTTGCCCTAATTGTTGTCGCCTCATTAAAAGCGAAGGATACGTTTGACGAAAGGCGAGATGACAAAAGTGTATGAGCAGAAAGTCGGAGCTGCCTTTGTCCTCGGTAATGAGGCACTGAGCTGCTAATTGAAGGATCATGTGGGACAGAGGGTGCAAGGTCCCGCTAACAGATGGTGGGAGTCTGGAGTCAGATAAATAAACCATTAGCCCAGTAAGGAGACATCGCCATGTGAGGGGAGCCTACTGCCAGCACTACTGACAACATGAAACAACCTAGTGCATCATGTCAGATCTTTTCTTTTTTTTTTTTTTCAGTAAGAGAAAATGTAGAGGAGCCGCCACGACAAGATGTGAGGGAAAAGGCTGTTGTGGTGTAAATCTTTGTCGTCCACCTTCAGGCGTGTCAGATCTGGACAGCAGGGATCTCTGCTGACTGGAGTCTTTTATGTTAATGCCAACCCGTCATGCTGTTGCCCTACTTGGGTTGTGACATGAAATACAGACACAGCCAAGAGACTTGTTCTTGCCTCAGGACTTCTACTATCACTACTACAAGCTGGCAGTTGTACATAAACAGATGACTCTGTGATTCCACTAAGAGATCCTGTACTTAAAATGTATTTAAAGGCAAGTGGGACTTTTAATAGCTCGTGTTAAACTATGATATTTTATGAGGTAGTGAGGCTGACCACACAGCATGAGGTGAATGTGAATCCAATCCTGCACAAGAGATTTGATATAGATTCTAGGCTCTCCACTCTTGATACAGCTCTGACGTCACCTGTGGCCATGTTGGCTGTTTGGAGCCAGAAGTGACCATATTTGGATATAATAATAACGGTTTGGATTTATATAGCGCTTATTTCTGGAAGTCCAGACTCAAAGTGCTCACAAAGACCATTATTCATTCACACCCAGTCATGCTGGTGGCGGTAAGCTAAGCTAGCCATAGCTGCCCTGGGGCAGACTGATGGAGGTGTGGCTGCCAATTTGCACCTACGGCCCCTCCGACCACCACCAAACCATTCAATCAACATTCATACACAGCAAGGTGGGTAAAGTGTCTTGCCCAAGGACACACCAACAATGACTGGGAGGAATGGGAATTGAACCACTGGCCCTTCAGTTGGTAGATGGCCACTCTACCACTGCCGTCCCACATACGAAGGGAGGCATGAGGGGGACGGACCCTTGAATCTGAGGACACTGTCCAATGTGGATGAAACTGGAGTTTGCAGGTGAATGAGCGTGTAAATAACTGGAGACCAGGGCTGTCAATCAAACTAACCACACCCTTAAATTTTCCTCTTTTTGAAGTGTAATATCTGATGAAGATGGACCATCAGATCACTGATTAGAAGAATTTAGCAAATGACATCAGCATGACTTGTGAAAATGATTGTTTTTAATTGAAATCATTTTGAGTTTTTTGTAACCAG
>OOFC01032016.1:6753-21405 GCA_900323345.1 Pseudochromis fuscus | reverse complement strand
TACTTTGAAAAGCATATTTAAATGGCAGCATTATTGAACCAGTCCAATTGAGTAAGACACCAAACAAAATGCTTTCAGAGCTGCTACTACATCACCAACACTTGAGGAAAAAAAGCAAAACTATGAGACTCTTTAAGTTATGAGTTACTGGGTCAAAATCAAAACAAAACCAAAACACTAGAAAATTATTGGTAGCAATTGAAGAAATACAGAAATAAAACCTGAGGCTGGCTTGAAGTCAGCGCTCATCAGCAGAGCCTGTGAGTGATTTACAGTAAATACTGCAGTAACACAGCTACAGACCTCTTTAATGTGTGATATCAGTCCATCACTGCTGATGTCTGGCAGGGAGGAGACATGCTGGGTTCCCCCGACTGCTTTTAATGTCATATTACCTTCCACTGCTCATATTGAAAGTCAATCAGATATGGTGGAAAGCGACAGCCTCATCAGTCCTCAGAGTAATCCATCAAGCCGCCGGGCGAGCCTTCATTTTCTGATTAACGGCCTCTTTCTTCTTTTCAGGCAGTAACTCAGAGGACGGACGACGGCGTCCAAGAACAGCACTGCAGGAAAATGGAGAATAATATTGTTTGTATTGGAACCGATGGCCGTAAACTGTTTCGCTTTTGCTTTATTGGCTGCTAATTTGGAGATCGTCCAGTTTTACATTGAACAGCCGAGCGGTGCTAAGAATCCACCGTTTCCTTTGTCGCCACTTATCCGGTGATGAGGATCGATCTGTGGATTCTCGGCTGGAACGTGCTGAAGTGGACTCCGTCTGCCAATCAATTTACACTCGTGATCTGCTTCAGGGGGCTGGAAATGGACCGAGGCAGCTTTTCAACAAAGTGATGTAATAACTTTCTCAATCCCTCTTAAAACTTCAGTTTGCAGCTCCGGCCATTGTTTTTAACCACTTGTGATAACGTCATACCCTGAAAAGTAATAATGGAGATCTGAGAGCACGGTGACATCATTACAAACCAGTCCAACGGGACAATCATCCAACATCATCAAATTTATATGTGATGCTCACAGTGGCTTTTCTGTGCAGTGAAGGGTGATCAGTGACACTTCCTGTGCAGTCACTAGTGTGTCTGACCTAGATAAAGAGGGTTAGATCATCTCAAAACCTGTACACTTGGTTATAGAAAGTGCATAAAAGTGCAATACCACCAATCGCCACTAGTTGCTGCCTCCAGAAAACTCTTCCTCCGACTGACTTCAAATCAAAAATCCTCATTTTCAATCCTGAAATATTCAGTCGATACATTTTTTCCACAAGTCTGCCGACATTAGATAAAGTCGACTCTTCTTCTCAGAGATCTGGTGGGAGGAGTTAGGGGCGGGGTTATTCTGATTGACAGGTGGTCCATCTGAAAAACATGTCCTCATTAAGGAGATACTAGGCTGAGGGAAGGGGAGGATTTAGGGGTGGGGTTAGTTTGATTGACAGGTCGGCTCTCCAGGTGGTTTGGTGAACTCCACACACATTGGACACTGTCCTCAGGTTCAAGGGTCAGACCCGCCTCCTCACACCTCCTTTCATATCCAAATATGGTCACTTCTGGCTGCAAAATCCAAATCCCAAACTCCTGGCTCAGCTCAGAGTCGTTCTTTCTATATAAAGTCTACATTTAAAACTTATTATTATGATTTTTCTGCTAATGTTCCCTCGTCGGGCCTGTTGTTCATTATGTTGCCACATTCACAGACACTGGCACAGTCAACACAACTCAGCTCTGGACACTTCACCACAGCACTCTTTAACTTCATCATCACACTGCTGGCACTGAAAATACATCCCCCTCTGATTATTCCTTTAGTATTTAATACATAGGCTATTGTTATTGTAGGCTATATTTCAATTTTATAACAGGTATGTATATGTGAATATGTATATCTGAATGTATGGTGCAGGAATGTCTTAATTTCCATGATGTGATGATAAAATTACAGAAATTAAAATGAAAGAATCTCTTTCATAGAAAAAAAGAATTTCCTGTAATTTGACATATTTGTACAGATTTTTCTTGTATTATTAAAATACATGTAAATTAAAAAAAAAAATACATTAACACATTACATTTACATTGGTGGTGTAAAATAATGTTCAAATGATTTTTCCCCACTCAAAAAAAATCAATAAATGTATCATAATTTCACACAAAAAAATAAACTTTTATGGATATAACTGTTACATTTAGGTGTAATCGAGTAAATATATTTCTAAAAATTGTATACAATTACTGTGCAATGGTAATATGCAATGGTTATGAAAGTTGACATCAATATGAATTTTTAGGACAATGTTATAAATTTGAAGCCTGCATCCACCTAAAGGACAAAATTTGTTTTTAGCTCCATTTTGGTCACCACCACCTCAGAAGTATCAGGCTCTGTAGTTACTAACTGATCCACTGAAATCCATATATCAGATATACAATGTAACAAACTGAATTGCCAGACAAGGGATACATGTTGCTTTTTAGCTGCTAACTACACTGGTTTCGTGGAAATGACACTTTTCTAAATTACTTAAAATTCAAATTCAAACACCTTGTGTCTAAACGTACAGTTAATATATTTTGTCTTAGTTTGACACTTCTGAAGGAAAGGCAACAAATCGAGACCCTCATTTTAGGAAATGTGGTTGTGAAAAATGATTTTCTTTTACCTCGATTTTAGTCTCCACCACCTCCTCACAGACTTCAGCCTCCACAGCTGCTAAATGCTTCACCATGTTCACCAGCTCCACTCAGTCTCTGTCGGCTCAGCAGGTTGTGTACAGTGGGTTTTCCAGAGCTGCTGGAAAGGTGGTTAATGAGAGAAAAGCACCAAACCAGTAAATCTCTGGGTCATAAAACCAAAACAGCTGAAAGAGGCTAAAAAGCTCTGGGCTAAGCTCTGACGATAATATCCTCCTATTCACATTACACCCAGCTGGATTTATTAGCATCGTAAAAACATGTATTATGACAAGGATTTAAAAAGGAGTAGTATTGTGAATGGATGTGAAGTTAGCATGTGTGTGTGGACTGTTTCAGGAGCATGTGTGAAATGTTCATACACTCCTGCCCGGATGATGCAGAGGAGCCACATAGCTCCACTGACCTTCCTTACCCAGTGTGCTATAGACTCTCAGTGACACCGTGATGGATGGAGGCTCTGGGGGAACACGGCGCCCTCCGCTAACGTCCCTCCGCCACCTCTGACCTCCATTTTCCTCCAGATTTCACAGTGTCGCAAATCCCACACTTCCACAGAGGAAAGTTAATACCTCAGGTAGAGCTTGGATTCAACATAGATGAGCCCAGATGACATCATGGTGGGATATGAAGTCTCATTAAACGAGCTTTGGAGATAATCAGCTTCCTCCCTCAGGCGCTGCTATCGTCTGCTTTCTTATGTGTGGCCCATCATGTCCCATATGTGTCTGTGCATGTATGTGTGAGTCAGCGGTAATGAGAGGGCTTTGAAGTTTACTTTAGCCCCCGGCTGCCCTGCCTTTAAACTCAGCAGTTTAATATTGTTTACACAGTTTATCCCTTCACAATATGCAGGATATCATCATGTTGTTCATGGAAACATCTGCTGCTCAACACGTCCATATAGTCTCTTTAATGTTGTCTTACTTCAGTATGTGAAGTTTGGGAATGAAAAAATGATTAGCCCCAGTGCACTGACTCTGCTGCACTGTAAACTCAAATAATCTCTCATTTTCATTTTTAATTATTTTTTAAAATTCACAAAAGTATTAAGAAAAATACAAAAAAATCAACATAAAATTTCTCTAATATCCACATAAAAACACAAATATTCGTTTTTATTTACCGTATTTTCTGGACTATTGAGCACACCTGTCTGTCTGATGTGACGACGCTAAATGTATCGGCGGCATGGAGCTTGCTAGCTTGTAAAAAGCTAACAAGCTTCGTGCCACCGATACATGAGAAACACTGGTTCAAGTTCAAAGCGTCGGAAAAAAGTAGCGGCTTATAGTCTGGAAAATACGGTAATAATAAAACAATGATTTAAATAAAAATTACCGTCTTGTAAAAGTTAATAAATAGGTAATTATGATACAATTATAGCTTTAATTTAGCACAAAATCCTGTGTAATATTTAGATTTTTAATGTTTAATGAAAAATATATAAAGCAATAAAACTGATGAAGATAAATTAATGTCATGTTTATGTGAAAAATGTCCAGAATAAGTTGATAGTTTGTAATACTTTCCGACATATTTGACCATTTATGAAAGCATCGTGAGCAGCCATGATGATGACATCACATGGGCTCATGAGTGTGTTGCTCTTCAGCACAGATCTGTGAACACCAGAGAAACAACAACCTCAATGCCTCTGTGTAGCTTCTGTGTGACGTCAGAACATTTCGACCAATCAGAAAACCCCATTTTCCTCCGCTATTGTTCTGATTGGTTGGAATCGTCCATTCTCAGATCTTTCTCTGAAGCTGTGTGTTGATGTTGGTTTTCTATTTATGTAACTTGAGTTAAATCCAGAATTTTAAAATTTGACTTTTAAAAAATATATATTCTTTATGGTTATTTACAGTGACAGGGTTACTGTGCTGTTATACATTAAGAATTGATGGTATGATTTTGTAATTTCAGTATTAATTTGTGGCATTGGAGCAATGAGAACTAAAGGGTTAATCCGTAAACAAACCAGGCTCGACCATTGAATCCCTTTAAAAAGTGATGTGTTTAAAAGGATGTGAATGAATCTCCTCAAGATAGATTTCATTGCAATTTGCTGATTGTTGTTTTACTGTTTCTCACTGACTTTTTCTTGAGGACACAGTGAATGGTGATGTAAAGTGTTTCCATGCCCAACAGTTGAGAACTCCTCGCGGTCTCGCTGATGTTACAAACAGTGGAGGCCACAGAGGTTCCCATTGACAGAAACATGCCATCCTCCAGCTCCGGGCTCCAAACACTGTCAGCAGCAGCTCTGATGCCGCAGTGTGCTCTCTTTGTTTACTTTTACATTTCCTCTTTCTTCTCCGTTTCAGCTGTTTCTTCTCGTCAACTTTTGTGGTTCGTTTAATTTCTCATAGTTTGAATATGACTCACCAAGCAACACTAACCCAGCATTTTACACACTCACCAGTATAAGAGTGTGTTTGGCTGCACTGCAGTATCATATTCTCACTCAGGGCTCTTCAACCTCTTGTGTCCTCTCCAAAAACTCCCCTCGCTCCTCCTGTTGCGTCTCCGCGCTGCGCGCTGCAGCGGCTCCTTCACTCAGTGCTGCCTGGAGGTTCACAGCGCGCACTGGCACTCAGGAGCAAACTTTTCTCTCACACATTTTCACATTTTCATCTCTTTTTATTGTTTCCTGAAATCGGGAAGGTTTGTTTCCTTCAGTTTTTTGTTCTACTTCCACCTCAGCTGTGCGCTTTTTCTGGACTTTACTCATGCTAAAATGGACTATGAGGAGTTCCCAGGGGAGAGGCGATCAAGACTTTGAGGTAAATGCATTTATATTTTATAACAATGACTTAAGCTGAAGTTTATGAAATATTCAGAGAGCACTTTGCGTGAAACTCTCCTTCAGCGCAGCGTGCGTAATTTACCGGAGCTCATCCATTCATGCGGTGATGGAGACAGAGTCACTGTGGAAACTTGAGCCAAAATCGGGTCAGCGCTCCAACAGATGGGGTTTCTAACTGTCACATTAGTTTATTTCACATCCAGTGTTGACTTTTCCTGGCAGTGTTTATAGCATTATTACTGTTATTGTAGTTATCACCCACACAGCTGCTGTGACTGTTCACCCCGCGGATGAAGATGGACCCTCCAGCCCTGTGCGTCCTCCTGCTGGTGCTGATCGTTTCGCCCCCGGTCGTTTCCGTCCCCTGCCCCCGACCCTGCTCGTGCCCTCAACCCACGGAGCTCCACTGCACCTTCCGCTCCCTCATCACCATCCCAGCGGCTGTACCGAAACACGTTGAACGCATGAACCTGGGGTCAGTCCCTGTTGGCATCCTTTGTGTTGAAGCTTGTTATCTCGCTGTAGGCTACTGTCAGTGAGTGGATTACCCACTTAATGCAGAAGATTGAAGGGATTTCATTTCATGGCATGTAAATATCCAGGCTTCGTGGATTTCTTACCCCCCCACCCCCCACTTTGGTTGTGTTGTTTCAGGTTCAACAGTATTAATAAGATCACAGACAAATCGCTGGCTGGCCTGAGGAAGCTGGAGCTGCTGATGGTCCATGGGAACGACATCCACAGCCTTCCTGATGGAGTCTTCAGAGACATGACGTCACTTCAGGTACTGAACGCACCATGAAAATGTAATGAATGATGAATTGTGGTCAGATAAATGTCTGGAGCTGCATTGATGAATCCACCTCAGTTTCATGAAGTCCTATAAAAGCAGTCCTTCTGGTCAAAATGATCTTGCTGTTTTAATCATCTTCTGGGTGGATTGTGCATCAGGGCTGACCAGGTAAAGCTATGGCAGGTATTACCTTTAGCACCTTTAGTATCTGTTGAAAAAGTGGGAAAAAGCAAGAAAGAAAAACACAGCTTCATCATTTCAATTAAGAAAGTAAACTAAATGTAAAGTTTGCTGCTTTCAACTTCAGAGATTTGCTTTTACGTCTAAATCTTGGGTCGATAATAATGACAACATGGTTTAAATCATTCTCCAACCATCTCCAAACTATAAGAAAATCACATTTCAGTTTAAATCAAACACTGTTACTGAGATGGTTTAGTAGATGCAAGATCTTTTAATACAAAACACATTATTATACTTTAGTTTTGCACAGAACCTTTACAATATTATTAAATTTGAATGTAAATCAAAATGTGAATTCAAAGAAACATTTGGTATTTGGATAATAACGTAGTGAGCATACATAAAAGTAAAAGATTTCCTCAGAAACAGCTACAAACACATTATTAGTTGCTATATTTAAGTTGATATTAACCCCTTAAGCCCTGAGCTCTTATTTTGAAATTTCAACTATAGAAAAATACCTCTCAGGGTCCCCCAATGGGAGGACCTTGGGATTTAAAAGGTTAATGAAACACATCTGTATCCCTGCATAAAGTAGAAATATTCTGTGTCAGAGTTATTATGGTTCAGATGAATGTCTGTGATGGGTGTGGCAGGGTTCATGATGTCATGATTAGTAACGATGACTTCCCCTCCTCTTGTTACTCATTGGTTTAGATGTTGAAGATGAGCTACAACAAGCTGAAGGAGATCAGCAGACACACCCTGCAGGGTCTGTGGTCTCTGGCCAGATTACACCTGGATCACAACCACCTGGAGTTCCTCCACCCGGACGCCTTCCAGGGCCTCACCTCGCTGCGGCTGCTGCAGCTGGAGGGCAACCGGCTCCAGCAGCTGCACCCGGCCACCTTCACCACCTTCACCGTGATGGGCCACTTCCACGTCTCCACGCTGAGGCACCTCTACCTGTCGGACAATGGACTGACGTCGCTGCCTCCCAGCCTGGTGGCGACCATGCCCCAGCTGGAGAACCTGTTCCTCCATGGGAACCCGTGGACCTGTGACTGCAACATGAAGTGGCTCCAGGACTGGAATACAACTTCACCAGGTCACTTTTACATCTAATAAAATCAGAGTTTATGCAGTGTAACATTCAGAGATGGCTCCATGTTCTCATCATTAAACAAGATGTTCTTCCTGGTTTTTTGCTCTAGGGGTCCTGAAATGTAAAAAAGACCGGGCTCTTCCTTCTGGACAGCTGTGTCCTATGTGCTCATCTCCCAGACACCTGCAGAGAAAAGAGCTCCACACTGTGGACAACCTGGTCTGCAGCAGCCCCACCATCAGCTCCCCTCTCAGAACCACTCCACCCGAAGACATCGACAGCGAGCTTTTGACCATGGAGGACTTCAAGGAACCATTTGGCAACATCTCTCTGGGCCTGTCTGATGAACATGGAAACCAGGTGGATCTGGAGTGTAGTATCGGAGAGCCGAGGGAGCTCACCAAGATCAACTGGGAGCAGATCGACGACCTCCAGCTGGCCTCCAACGTCACTTTGTCTGTGGATCTTGAATGTGCAGTTGATAGAGAAAAATATGAGCAACTGTGGAGGCTCATTGCATATTACAGCAACGTCCCAGCTCATCTTCAGAGAGGAATTATGCTCAGCAAAGACCCTCATCCCACCTATGTGTACAGACAGGACTCTGAGAGGGACGCCCTGTACTACACGGGTGTTAAAGTTAATATGATGGCACAGCCAGCATGGCTGATGCAGACATCTGCAGACATTCAGCTGAACCGACTACAGTCATCAGCCAAGATGGTAAAACTGATCCTGAGCACAGGAATCTCAGAGACAGTGGAGGAGGAGCTGGTACGGAGACAGAGGAGGACATGGGTCATGATCGAGTCAACAAACGCGACTCGTAAAGTGTTGACGGCTATCCTGGGAAGCCCAACTCAAATGGACTGTAACGTGCTCAGCTCTGGCCAACCTGTGACTCACTGGATGCTGCCAGACGGCTCCAAACTGGAGGCACCGTACAGCAGCTCAGACAACAGAGTGTCTGTGTCCGATGATGGACGGCTGGTCATTAAAGCTGTCAGCCATGAGGACACAGGAATTTACTACTGCGTCGCCAGGGTTCATGGAGACTTTGCTGTCCAGCCTTTCCATCTGACAGTACAGGAATCCTCCAGTCCTCCAACAGGGGAGTTAGTTACACCTATCGAGGGCTTCGCAGGGAACCCTATGTCCCTGCCTTGCACAGCATCCAGCTCCCCAGATGCTGAGATAAACTGGATTCTACCGAGCAATAATATAGTCGGTTTCCGAGCCAACTCGTCCAGAGCTTTAGTCTATCCCAACGGCACCCTCCATATCCCACAGACTCAGCTGTTGGACAGTGGTTTTTACAAATGCATCGCCATGAATCAACATGGTGTGGATACACTGGTTACAAAAATCACTGTTGCCAGACGCAAAGGGCTGATAAGACCTTCTAGGAGATTTCCAGCAAGACCTCAGTCAGCATCAGGGGTCAACACTCAGATTAAAGTCCCCACAGAGGACACGGAGGAGGCATCAGGGGACATTGAGGTTACTCAGGAAGGGCCTCCAGTGATCCGTCTGGATCCTTCGAGGAGGAAGATACCAGGCTTTGTGGCCCCAGGCAGGGGGGGCGTCCGTCCATCCAGGAATATGTGGCGGAGGCCACCGGTGCTTCGAAAACCAACAGTGACGCGTGTTGAAGAAAGAAAAAATCCAATTGAGAACAGAAGGAGGATTAATATGTCAAAGAGTAAAATAGATCCAGAGAAATGGGCTGATATTTTGGCTAAAATTAGGGACAGAAATGCTCAAAATAGTGTGACGTCAGCCCCAGCTCTGCAGACAACAGAGGGGAAGGCGACAGAGCAGACAACACAGCCACAGGAAACCATTGAAGGATCATCGGATGGCGTGACTGTGCAGGAAAAAGACAGCCAGGAATACTTAGCAACACCACTCACTCCTGCACAGCATACACAAATGAAAACTAATAAACACCATACGCAGGGCCAAGGCACACATGTGACATCTGATAGCTACACAGAACATAATACACACTTGCACACACATGAGATGCATGCTATTGCAGAGCCCCCCACAACACAGAGTACATACAGTGTGCAGCACACAACCTATGATACAATCTTGGACCCACACACAAGTTCAAACAGCGTATTTCTCCGCCCACAGACCACATCTGTTCCCCTACACGCTGTCACTTTCTGGCAGCCCAGCACAAACATTGCAGGCAGCAGCAGTACATTTTTTCTACAAGAAAACCAAAGCACAAATACAGATGTTGATGGAGTCAAAACAGCTGATTGGTCCAAAGAGATTACAGATAGACCAAATGCTGTTGCCAGCTCTGATAATGACAGAGGACCCTTTTTGAGGGGAAGTGAAATTATCCCTTCAGTCAGCCCAAATGAATTTGCAACAAGCCACAAGGAAAATGGAAAATATCTTAGTGGGACCGCAACATCACAGGACACAGGACTTTATGATTTGCAAACCGAAGCAATGCTCACGACAGCATCTCCCACATCTCCATATGTGCCCACCACTCAAGGAAGGAGAGCAGGACAATCCAACGCAAGACAACCGAACTCCAGGAGAAGGAATGGAGGCCGCAGACGAAGGCCAAACAGAAGGAAACAAAAGCTCAGTAAACCCACCCAGTTTAGTGCCACCACACCTGCAAACGCTCCCCTAGCAACGCTAAAGCCCACCGTCCCCACAGAGCTAAAAATAGCAGCATTCGAAGTTACAACAGCTAGTTTCAGTCCCACTGTTCCATTCAGCGGCAGCCAAGCAGCGTCATCAGGCAGACTGAGTCATAAAGAAAGCACAGTCTCCAAGCATGACCATGAAGCAGCCACCAAACCCTCCTCACCGCCAGCTTCTCCCCATGAAACAAAGGAAAGCCATCTACCCTGGGCCAAACCACTATTCGAAAGCACATCGGCGGCACCATCATTTCCAGCAGTCTCTCCAGGAGTGGGCAAGGCGAGTTCTCCAGAAAGTCCTCCAGAGCGCATCAACACGCTCACATCAACCACTCAGCAGAGCTTTACAAGCAGCCCTATTCCACCTGTTAAACCTTCAGAGGAGACACAAAGGGCGAGCGTTACAGGACACCTTGGACCTCTGCCACGTTCTGACAATTCCTCTAGTGGGTTTCACACCGTAATGCAAACAGATGTCGAGGAAAATCAATCAGAGCGTCAATTCACGCTCACTGAAAAGACGCTTTTGAAAGAGGCCGGGAGGGAGTTTTCACCGCTGCCATCTCCATCAGTCTCATCTGCTCAGAGTGAAATCAAGACAACCTCTGGAGACGTTTCTGGTGGATTAAGTGTGACACCAAGTGTGCCTTTTGAGTATTATTTTGAATCAGAAGGGGTTACCACAAAGAAACCTGCCAAACCTGAAAAGTCGTATCATAACTCTCGTCAAAATGAAACCACAATTGTTGAGTCGGAGGTTGATGCTCCTACAACGAGCATCATCACAACAACCACGCCTTCCTCTGTGACCTTTTCAAAGCCTGATCCTGTAATGCCACCCAACCTCACGCCACCCATAACATCTTCCACAGCAGCCAAAGTGGACCCATCGCTGACGGCCACCACAAACGAGGTGAGTGAAGATGAACATATAAAGCCCATCGTCACCACATCAGCACCAAGGAGGACACCAAACCTTCATCCTGCAACCCAGACACCTGACTACAAACAAGTCCGCACCAATCCAGCAACCGCAGAGCTGACCAGCTCGACGACAGTACCAACCACCCCCGTCCAGGCGACTCCTCCAATCCAACCTAATCCATCCAGAGAGGGACTTTCAACACAGCTTGTGTCCAGACAGTCCCAGTTACCTGGACCAGGACCCGTTCCAAGAGGAAAGCCAAGGATAACTAAGAGCAATTTCCAGACTTTCACTGTGAAAGCTGAAACAGATGCTCAGCTTCCCTGCGAGGCTGAGGGCGAGCCAATGCCCTTCCTGTCGTGGACTAAAGTTGCGAGCGGTATGTATGACTCAACCTCATAACTCCAGTTCAGGTACATTTAGACAGCCATGGTGCTCAATTCTTTGACACTACACTGACTGTGAACAGTGCTCTGGTTTTAACAATTTTCCAGAGATTACGATGCTACACACACATTGGTTCACCTCAGCTTCACATCCTGTCCCTGTTTTGTTAATGATGCTGGTCATGAAGTGTGACCTGTGGAAGTGATGAAGTTGAAAAGCATAGCCTAAAAACACATCTTAGTACCTTACTCTTAATTTCCATAAATATTGTTTGCCCTGTACATGTAAAACTTCAGAACCAATGCTTCATTTTACAATAACTGTTACAAACCGACTCTTCATCATTTTAGAAATATATAAGCTAAACTCCCCCCGTCCTACCAGGATCATTGGTTGCAGCTGGCAGGTTTTAGAAGGATCTTAGTTTTCCTGTTGAGTTGCATGTGTGTTACCAGACAGTCAACACATTTGGCTGACCAGTGTGAATGCCTATTGTGTGTTTATTCTTGGTTGTGAAGGGTTTTGTGTTGTTTTTTTCAGTATTTAAACTTTTTCTGTCAAAGGTGATTACCCTCAGCTGGCCTCCATTCATCCTTGTCCCCCCTTCACATTGACTCCCAACACATTCTTTTGCATGTGTGTCATTTTGAACTAGTGTGGAGCTGTGGGGAGTTTCATTTAAGTCTCCTTTACAGGAACCATGGAGCTTATTTTTGTTAGTCAGTTCTTGTTAAGTTTCTTTTCATAATCAGACAAAATTAACGTATTTTCCGGACAGTTTCATGTGGTCCACTCTGGCCGGGTCTGATGCGACGACGCTAAATCTATCGGCAGCACGGAGCTTGCTAGCTTGTAAAAAGACAACAAGCTTCGTGACGCCGATACATGAGAAACACCGGTGTTTAAGTTCAAAGCGTCGGAAAAAAGTAGCGGCTTATAGTCCAGAAAATACGGTATGCCTTTGTACACCACCATAATTCTGAACTATCTTTCCATTCATAGGTGCAAGTATTGCTCAAAACACCCGGGTCCAGAGATTTGAGGTCCACCCTAATGGAACGTTAATCATCAGGAACACACAGCTCGTGGACAGAGGCCAGTACCTGTGCACAGTACAGAACCAGTACGGCACAGACCAGATGGTGGTCACCCTTGTGGTCTTGTCTCAGCATCCGCGGGTCCTCCAGCCTCGACACAGGGATGTCACCGTGCAGCCAGGTGGCAAAGTGGAATTGGAGTGCACAGTGGAGGGGCACCCTGTCCCTCAGATCACATGGGTGCTCCCCAACAATGTCCACATGAGTGCTGCCTTAGTGGGCGTGCCCACTCAGCAGCGCGTGGTCGTGAGTAACGGCACCCTGCGGATAAACCAGGCCGTTTACACAGACCGAGGGGTTTATAAGTGCATCGGCAGCAACGCAGCTGGAGCCGACACTGTCTCTGTTCGTCTGTATGTGTCAGCGTTGCCACCGGTCATTCAGCAAACGCAATATGAGAACACCACACTCCCAGAGGGCAGCGCCGTGTACATTCACTGCACCACCACTGGGTCGCCTCAGCCGGTCATTCGCTGGACCACACCAGGTGGTATACAGCTCGCTGCGTCCCAGTTAGTTCCCGGACGCAACCTCATGGTCTTCCCCAACGGGACCCTCTACATACGGGGATTTGGCCCAGGAAATGCTGGGAGGTACGAGTGCTCAGCCAGTAACACGGTGGCATCCAGCAGGAGAACCGTGATCTTAAGCATAAGGAGGAATCCGACCTCTGCCAAGGCCACCATCATCTCATCATCTCCACAAAGAACAGATGTGATCTACGGGACTAAGCTGCTACTCAACTGTGTGGCAACTGGAGAGCCAGAGCCACGAATAATGTGGAGGACGCCCTCTAAGAAGCTAGTGGATGCTCAGTACAGGTGGGGACGACTAGACAAATACACTAACTATTAATAGTATTATCGTATTGGGCCTTTAATTACCTCAGTTGTATTAGAGGCGATATTTTAAAACTCTTGACTTCTTAGGAGGCTTTTATTGTGAAATAGTTGTAGACACATTCTGTTTAATTTATTTGCAACTGTTTTATCTTCTAGTTGGAGTCCAGTCCTTATTTGTTCATGACAACCAGAACTCAGACATTAGAGATTGTTATTATTGTTAGAGCTTTCAATTTTTATTTGAATATATAAACCTCAAAATCTTCAACCATCACAAATTGAAGGTTTCCTGAATGTTTCGTTCGTTTTCAGTTTTGACCCCAGGATCAAGGTCTTCCCGAACGGCACCATAACCATTCATTCTGCAACTGACAAGGACAGCGGCGACTACCTGTGCGTGGCTCGTAACAAAATGGGCGACGACTACATTCTGCTGCGTGTTAACGTGCTGACCAGGGCGGCCAAGATCGAACAGAAACAGCAGCGATCTCGTCAGGAGGTGGTGTATGGCGGGGACCTGAAGGTGGACTGCGTGGCCTCCGGGCACCCCAACCCTGAGATCAGCTGGGCGCTGCCAGATGGTACCATGGTGAACCCGGTCAAACAGAAAGATGGAATCAGTGTGGGCCGCAGTCGCAGGTATGAGCTGCTTAGTGAATCACAGAAATACTTTAAACTACCTTCATTGATTTGTAACACAGAGGCAGCTCTTTTTTATCTGGCTTTCTTTCTGCTGCCTGATGGGTTATTTTCTACACTGTGTGTTAGCATCTTTGTGTAAATCAAAATGCTGCAATCAAATAATCTGTCATCAAGTTTTATATTGTAGTGGTAATGTATTCATATGAGGGATGTGAGAGGATTTCTGAATTAGTTGTAAATGGGGTTACTCTATTCATTTTGGAGCACAGCCAGCCAGCAGGATGAAAAACCCATTCTTTCTTCTTTACACTTGTACTGTGCATACAAGCACATCCCTTGATTCAAATCATTTCAGTGTACAGTCCAACTAATCTACGATGAAGAGATCTCTAATCATGTTTTTCTGAATAACCTCTTCTGTTTAAATGAAAGATTAAAACTGGAATTGAATCTTTATTTTTGGTCATGTTTGCTATT
>OOFC01032012.1:13146-31859 GCA_900323345.1 Pseudochromis fuscus | reverse complement strand
TGAATAGTCAGTTCTGGGTACTGACACCTGAGAGCATTCCTCACTGCTTAACACACCCAGTGCAAGGAAGATGATACTTATGTCTCTGGTTTTATCTCTCTTATCTCTCTCATTCCCCATCACATTTACATGAACATTACAAATTAAGTGCACCCATCCAGTGCTATTTTAAACCAACAGACAGTGTAATTGATGCTGTGCCGGTACAGGAAATGCATAAATGTTGCATGTGTATTGAAAATCAGCCCAGGTTACTCTCTGGGTCATCAGTCTGCCCATGAAGTTGTATAACTACTAAACCACACAATTACACAGAATAACACTGACTGTACAGTTGAGTTTCAGTTCTCACTCTTGTGTTTCCTTGGTTTCATTTTTTATTTTCTCATTGTAAAATCCACTTTAAGTAGTATTCCCCATCCCTAGCTGTAAACACAGAAGTAAGACAGCAGTGGTGTTCACCCCAGGTCACAAAGCCGAGTCATATTATGTAGATTGACTCATTTAGATGCAGTGACAGCACCGTTATAATCAAACTGTTAGCAGAAATATGGTCTCGTTTTTGGTTCAACTGTTTAACATATTGTCCCCATCCTCTGTGTTTGGTGTTGTCCACAGTAGTCTGTAAAAGCACCTTTTTTTTGCCACACAGTTTTTGTGAAAGAAATCAAGGAACCAAAATCAAAACCAGCTTCAAGTTCATGAGTTTCTGACAAAGTTCCCATGTTTTGGGAAAAGCTCTGAATAAAAGACCTTGTTTCTCTTTCTTTGGGCAGATATTAGTGGAGGTTTCTGCACTCGACCACAGTCGGCTTCTTGCAGAGCCGTGATTGTTTTAACTAAGATGTAATTTGCTGACATAATAAGCTTTTCTGCTCTGCATATCAGTGTTTGTGTATGTTGATAAAAACACATGCATAGTTCAGCAACAGCATATTAATCTTCTGTAATTAATGCTAAAACAACACTGGATAAATAGCCATTACAGTATATTCACCATCAAATGCACCATGCTTGACTTTTCTTGCTCAGATGTTTCCACTTCCAGATGAAAAATCATCGGCTCTTCTTGCAGATTAGGTCTAAATGGCTCTTCAAGTTAAACCTGCTTTCTGCCCAAGTTTCTTTTATAGATTGCCATCTCCTCCACTGAGGATAGTGGTTTGGGGACAGCGGGATGATATCTGAAATCAATGCTTATCTCTTTCTGTGACACATTCACTTCTTAAAAGGACTTGTCGTATCAGTCATGTGTGAACGATGTAGCAGCCTCTGAAAAGATGGAAGTAAAGATGAACCATCAGCAAATTGTAGAGCTAATCAGTTTGTAATGTCAGTCATATCCACCTGTGGGCTACATAGAAGCAAATGATAAAGTTAAAAATACATTTATGATCAGTTTATCGCTCACATGATTAAGGCTGATATGTCGTGATTGTTAATCATCTTAGTCAGAATATTGCAACAAATTATCATTGTGCACCTAAAGGCAGGGCGAGACTTCAAGGCTGTTTTGCTCATGCCAGAGGAAATTTAACGTGTGCTCACATGTAGCTCATTTTAACAACTAAAAATAACCTTTTTTTTATGACTGTATAGAGCTGGGAAAGCTTCCTACTGCTGTCAGTGGAGTCAGACATGCTGACATATTGATTCACCATCGGTCTGTGAGCAACACCATGACACCACTGACTTTGATCTCGCCACCTGCGGGAATTAAAAAGAGAAGAAATTAGTCCGAAATCGCCCGTGGCTTTTTCACTTTGCTGTAAAAACCCTGTGATGTCACACTGCCTCTTTACATCATGAGCAAAACAGTTGTGGTTGAAGAAGAAGAAGAAGAAGTGGACGCGGGGTTTCTCATTGGGGTTTTTGTGTTGTTTAAGTTTCTGTTTCTGTTTCTAATTATAAACAAAAAGTGACGTTGATATCAGCCCATAGGGTAATTTGTAATTGAAAATGATATCATATATGAGTGGTATTTTTTGTTAAATATGAAAAATTAAATTTCCAAGATCAGATTTAATCAGAAAAAGGAAGAAAGTCAGTGGTGATTTTGCTTTTTTGGAGGTTGTACAAGTGTGTCTTTGTATGTGTGTGTGTGTTTCTTTGGTAGGCAGATTTAGGTGTGAAGCAGTCGACTGGAAGTAAGTCAGACAGTCTGTTCGGTGGTTGTGAATATCCATTATGCTTCATCACGATGGACAAACTGGAGTCATTGGGCGTGTGTGTGAATGATGAATGACTGTGTGAGTAATGACTGTCGTGTTATGAGGTCAGAACTGCCACTGAATATCTGGGGCTTCTGTCTGCGCGTGTGTGTGTGCTCTACATCTCAGTGTGTGTTTTACTCTATGCATCTTTTATGTTACAGAGGCAGTTTCCACGCTGACACAGGCTTTCTGTCTAATGACACAGACACGTACACACATCGCACGCACGCGCAAACATTCATGCACTCAGACAAGTGGTTGATTGTTTTCTGGATCCAACATGGAATTTTTCAATTTAACATTTTATCCCTGCTGGGAATCGACACCTTATTCCTCCCACATTCCACCGGGGAGCGGAAACCACCGAGTTTTGGCGTATAACCGTGTATGTGTGCGAGCATGGCGATGCCTGAAACTGTCAACAGCAGCATCCATCTGGTAATGATTCCACTGCAAAACAAAAGGTCATTATTCATTCATTGATGTATTGAATTTCCAAATATGTACATTAGATCCTGTAGGAAACGGGCACAACAGACAACAGCTGCGAAACAACAGCTAATGACCGAGCCTTAAAGGCGTACAACCACAAAATCAACAAGCTAGTCTGTATGACAGTAGACAAATAAAAAGATAGAGCTTTTTTTTTTGCCTCTACACTATGTAATTTCACACATCAGTTCCTCCAAATTGCAGCAAAAGGTTGTGTTTAAATTTAGAGGACGCCAATGCCAAGAAATTATATAAGGAGGCCGCGGAAAGCTGAACACAAAACTATTGTATTTATCTACAAGCTGCTCTGTGATTACTTGAAAGTGATATTTTGACATTTTTGGAAAATATGCTTAGTGTTTTCTTTTTCAATCAGCGGTTTGACAAAATTGATACCTCTTTGTATTTAAATATCAGGGTACAGCCATAAAAGAATTAGCTTAGCTTAGCATAAAAACTTCAAGCGAGAAAAACCTGATGTCAGCATGACAGTATCTTGTATCTTGACACTTTTGTGAGGATCAAACAAATGAAATATAACATGTCATTAGTGTGTTACAAACTTTTTCTGCATAAACACAGTCTCAGGCCTGTGCTGTGCCTGCAAACACCTGCAGGATCTACTTAAGATACTGTAATTTATGCAGAGCTACATCTTAAATGGAGTAAATGGTAAATGGAGTACATTTATATAGCACTTTTTTGACCTTAGCTAGGTCCCAAAGTGCTTTACAAGGCAACACATTCACCCATTCACACACATTCACACACTAATGGCTACCAAGCTGCTATGCAAGGCGCTAGCCACCATTGGGAGCAACTTAGGGTTCAGTGTCTTGTCCAAGGACACTTCGATATGAGGCACCAGAGGAACAAACCCACAATCTTACAATTCATAGGTGACCCGCTCTACCATCTGAGCCACAGCCGCCCGTCTTACTGAACAATGAAAAACTCATCACTTCATATGCTGTGATTCATAATTTCTTCCTGATATATAGTTATTGGTATTGGTATAAAATCACAACATGACCTGCGAGTTATTCCTCATTCTTTTACACTGCTTTCACATTGGATGCATTCACAAATTTTGCAATTTCACGACACAAGCGTGACAGCCAATAGGAGCACTCCTCCCAGAAATCGCAGCTGATGAATGAACGAGATCGCAAACATTGCCACCTAGTACAGAGTCAAAGCCATGTGATAAAGCTCTGGACAGCCTCGGACAGCGACGATAAGCTCGTCTTCAATTTCTGTTTGGTGACGTCGCGGAATCCCATCTCTGATTGATTTTCGTTGTACCATGTGATGTGAATATCTTGCACAAGCTAAAACTTTTTCAACCCACACAAACTTTGCAACTTTGCATCTGTTCGTCTTTGCATTCACTTATGTCATCACGTTGTGAGAGAAATTCGCTCCACGTCCAGTTAAAGAGTGGTCGCATTAAAAGTGACTCTGCAGCATAGATCTTCAACCAGTGTGACATTCTCCTAAAAATAAAAAAGGGTAATCTGACATGTTATCAATAACCAGTTACTTCATCCACCTGCAGGGTAAAGACAGCAACTGAACCTCCTGAGAGGATGGTGTTATTATCTGACAGAGGAGTATCCTTCAGTTTGCTGACTGTTTATTTCATACATCATTCATGGCTGAAATCACACCAGCGGCACAAGGAAGTATTAACTTCTCTGAAATAGCGTGCGGCTGTGTACGTCTTAACTTGCTCGGCTTCATACCGTTAGAAGAAAGTATTTTGAGACACACTGTGGCCTCTCTTGAGAAGCCACAGTGAAGCCGAGGGCGAGATCTGCTTCATTGTTGGTGTAATAATCCCAAACTCCACATCAGCATATACAGTTGTGCTCATGAGTTTGCATACCCTGGCAGAATTTGCGATTTTTTTTTTTTTTTGGTCATTTTATCAGGGTCATTTGGGTAGTTTCTGTTGTCATTGTGATTCCAGTAGAGTGCACAGTTGTTTGACAATAAATGGCTTCATCCAACCACTAAATTGGCAAAAAAGTCACAATTTCTGCCAGGGTATGTAAACTTATGGGAACCCTCCCCCTCCAGGAGCCCCTCCCCCCAATTCATTATTAGTATGGGAGCATTTTTAGACAAGAATAAGTGACACAATAGAGCGTGAATAATTTGATGAGTCGGCACTTTTGCTTTGTAGTAAGATGATGAGCTTTTATTATACTGTTGATATTCGTTGCATGTTTTCAGAATGTGGGTTTTCCTGTTTAGATTCTTTACGGGCAGAAAAGATTTCCTGCCAGTGTCACTCTCATCAGCAGACTCCTGTTTAACCGCGTACAAATAGTCGACATTATTGGACTCTCATTTCTCGTTGTGATTGTGATGCGTGTCCACCACGAGTGTATGAATATAATGAATTTCTTCAGGAAATTGGGGGTTATTTTAAGAACATGGGGTTATTGGAAGAAATGTCTTGGCCTCTCCTCCCTGTTCGCTCTCTATTTATCATCCAAGCTGATCCTTCTTCTTCCCTCTCTCTTCCCCTGTTGCTTTCTTTACTGTTTCACTCTTCTCTTTTTCCTGGCAGAGCTGACAGTGGTGTTACCATCTGTCTGTGATGTGTCCTGGACGCAGCTGTGTGTATGTGTGTTGGAGGCAGGATGGCCAGGCTGAGCTGGGAACGGGGCTCAGATGGAGAAAGACAGAGGCGAGTTTAGAGGAAAATCAAGACGGATTGAGAAGATGTTGAAAGGGTGGCGCAAGCGTGTGTGTGTGTTTATGTTGCGACAGTATGAGCCGCAGCTGTATGATCCACTAACCCCTCCAGTGACCTTGTCGGTGCAAGAGGACGACCAGCTGAAAGAAAAGACACACAATGACACGCAGCTGTTTTCAGAGGAATGTGTGTGTGTGTGTGCCAGACATGGATATCAATTTTTTTTTTATACTTGTGTTCATGTGTGCGCTAATAGCAGCTTATAGCCATTAGTCAGTAGGTCTTTAGCGGCGATTTCACTCACCAGCGTTGAATTTAAACACCTACGTCATTCACTAATCTACATCTGGCAATGAATGTGTGTGTGTGTGTTTGTATGCATGTGTTTGCAGAATTTTACTTGTATATATATTCCCCCCCGGGAGACCGTGTATGTATTGCTGCTGACGTAAGTGTGTGGGAGCCTCAGCGGTTCAGTTGTGTGTTTATCTGTGTGGTTTTTGTCGTGTGTAAGCGCATACGTTTTCGACTGTGAAGACTCGGTTTTGCAGTTTGGTCAAAGCCCTGATGAGGACCACGTGCACGGCTGACACATGTCTCCTTGGTTTTCTTGCCCTATAGCCAATTAGGTGATGCCATGTTATTTTCCACTTAAGATGAATGGCCTCGGTTGTTGTTTTTATTTTTCATAGTTATGCTTTTTGGTTTTACTGCTATTATTATGCAAGCAAAGAAACCATCTCCAGATTTAGCTCCAGAAAGAGACGCCGGCACAATTGACCCCAAAAGACCTCAAAAGACTTCTTTGCTGTGTGTTTGCTTCTCATCTTCTGTGTTGCGTTTACAAAGCCTACAGCAGATCTAGTTATATCTATTCATCTGTAACACTAAGACTTTATTCATCCACTGTTTTTGTTTTTTTTTATTCATCCTTCAAACAGGATATTCTGTGATCCCTCCTATACTTTGCAAGACTATTGTTGATGGTGAAGAGCTTTGGATTAGTCCCCCACTCTCTCATCTATTTTCCTTTGCTTCTTTAATCTTTTTTCCTTTTAGATTGACATGATAGAACTTGTTGGATTTTACCAAAGCTAATATTGCTGTCTACAGTCAGTATAAAAGGGAAAAAACACCATCTTAGAAAACTCTGGAATAACTAATCTCTTCGTCTATGTCTGTTTATCACCATTTGTTACTGAGCTATTTTCTTTTTTTGTGTCTCTTATTGTTCCTGTTTTATTGAAATCAGCCCTATGGATTCGTTATTCCACACGTGCATCATTGTATCGCATTCGCTTGGAGATATATCTGGGTTGTGATCAGACGGCTTATCCAAATTGGGATGGAAACTGCATAACTTCAGTAAACCCGGTGGATGAAGACAAATTTAATAAAAGCTCCTCGACACTGCTAAAAGCTTTTCACGCTCACGTGAAGTGGAAAATTGCTTTGTCAATGAGGAAATTGCACGATAAACACTGATGGAAACACACTGGTTGGATGGCGTAATACGGGCGCAGCATAATCTGGATTTGGATTTAATTGCAAAATGGTGAAACATTTTGGGGAAATGAGAAAACTTGCTTTGTTTCTAAGAGTTTGATAGAAACTCAGCAATATATATATATGTTTAAATTTCTATCCATTCAGCAGTTTTTACAATATTAACATCCTGTGTCTCTTTGTCGCTGTTTTTTCCAGGTAGGGAAGTTCAGTCAATTTCTCCATGAATGTACGTCACAATGATGATGACAGACCATATTCCACTGGACTTGGCTCCGCCCCCCCTCCTGAACGGGGAGGTCCCTCTCATGCCTCACATGGTTAACGGTGACGCAGCGCAGCAGGTAAACACACACACACACACGCACACCTGTCAGTTGTGTTTGGTTATCCGCGCAGAATGAACCTGCAAATACATTCACCTTCTTCTTTCAACATTCCTGTGTTGTCATACACACATTAACCAGATGCACGCAAGAATACACATCAAACAGATCTGCGGGCGCTTGTCTTTGTTGTCATTTCATCACAAGCCTCATGGGCTGTTGCCATAGATAATGAAAAGCTGCCAAGCGGTCACAGTAAACCATTTGTCATGTAACAGGAACAGGAATAAGCGCAGAGGTACATACAGCTACATCCACGAGCATCATGCAATCCCAGAGAGTCTTTTTAAATGGCTGATGGCTCCATTGATGGATCACAGGCCTTTGCTTTAAATACTTTGGCAAAGGAGGCAGCTGCTTCGCTGTGACTGACTGATCTTATCAGATGCCGCAGAGCCAACTGGATCACCTTCAAAGTACAAAACCCCACCCAGGCTCTGCACGGGCGAAAGGAAGCGATCAACGTAATTAAAAGCATCACAGTTAATTGACCTGGGTCTAATCCCGTCGTAGCAGATACATTTTTACACCGTGTGCTTTTTGGGAGATGAGGGATCATGATGATGTTTATGTATCATGTTTCCCTCACAGCCCAGAGGAAGCGTGGTGGGAGTGTTTTGGCTGCGACACATAACAGTTATGGGGGGTTTTGGCTGTAGCACGCAGCAGTTAGGGAGCTCTTTTTATCGTAACACCCTGCAGTTTAAACTCGGTTCCCAGTGTGGAATCACAGATCTAGACCGATGATTATATAGATTTGACTCTGCGTGTGTGTGTCCACGTTAGTGTGTATTTGTTTGCTTTTGGGTCCTTCTCTCTCCGTGTGTGTGTGTGTGTGTGTGTGTGTGTGTGTGTGTGTGTGTGTGTGTGTGTGTGTGTGTGTGTGTGTGTGTGTTTTCTTCTTCTACCTTTACAGTGTCTGCGTGGGCACACGAGTGTCTGTGTTGAGTCTGAGCACATACTTGTGTGTGTTTGTCTATCAGCTTTCCTGTCTATCTGTGTCTACCTGCCTACACCTGTTTATATATATGTGTGTGTGTGTGTGTTGCTTTGGTACATGCAAGCAAAGACATCACACACACACATATAAATGATTGTTAGGATGAAACGGCATATCACACTACTGTAATTTATGTCTAGAAAAATGTGAAGTGCTGAGGGATCATCGCACAAAGAGCCACAGTGGTGTCATCAAAGTCAGCCCAGTGGAAACAGACAGAGAGTGTCTCATTACAGCCCTTTAACAAGTCATGATATAAAAAAATAATGAAATGAATTACCGTATTTTCCGGACTATTGAGCACACCTGTCTATAAGACGCTATTGAATTTATTCAAACAGTTTCATGTGGTCCACTCTGACCGGGTCTGACGTGACGATGCTAGCTTGCTAGCTTGCTAGCTTGTAAAAAGCTAACAAGCTTCGTGCACCAATACATGAGCCACACCGGTGTTTAAGCTCAAACCCTCGGAAAAAAGTAGCGGCTTATAGTCTGGAAAATACGGTACCTATCTATTTTTCCACATTATGCATCGAGCATTGTTATTGTCACAGTTTTTTGACAATATCAAGCACACAAATGGGAGAAGCTGTCGTGGGTTTTGTTGCCCTGGATGTGAAGGTGCGACTCCCTTTCACCATAGACTATTTTCACGATGCTGACCCACAGTTGCTCCACTTTTGGCACTTCAATCAGTCATCCGTATAAAAAAATTACAATGTCTTAGCTTCAATTTGATCTGATTTCTCAATGAAAACTGGAAAAATCCAATCATAGTTTCAGGAAATTGAAAAACAATCTGAGACTTTTTCTTTTGTGGATGAACTCAGCAACAGTAGTTTTGGGTTTTATTAGCATAAAGCCCTTTGATCTGGCTTTCACCATGGATACAGGGGTAATTTAGTGTTTTCTGCAGCATCAGAGATCTTGACAAAATAAAAATTCTTGTAAACAAAGGTGAAAAATTAAAAATGGCAGCCGCAGTATAAATTATATATTCAAATGTTAACACAATAGAAAAAAAGACACTCCCACGTCACTGCTCTTTTCCATCTAGAATATAAAAACTCTCACTGGCTTGGTGATATTAAACTGCAGCACTGCGATGAATCAGGCGTCCTGGCTGCATTGTTTGTGCTTCATTATGTTATAAAGCTGAAGATTTTAGACGCTGAGGAACGGTGTCTGCCTCAAACATCTGGGGATTCATATTTCATTCAATTGGTGTGCTGCACTTCTCACAATTTTTCATTTGTATTTTTAGCTTTATTTATTTATTAATCCAGCTTCTGAGAATTCGTGACCATGTTCACACAATAGAGCTGAGCATTATAATTTATTATCGACTGTTATTCTTTTCAACATAATATTCGTTCCCTCTCATCTAATGTATTATTTTTCTTCTTAATTTGTTAAAAATCTTATCTTCTATCTATCTATGTGAGTAAAAAGCTAAAACCAAAGTGTCAAAATAAACAATATGGCCGTAAACTGAATGCAGGGTAAAACTTCCACTATTCAAAATATCAACAGGATTTTGAATTATGAGTTCTCACCTCTGGATCTGTTCATTTTCGGGTCTGCAAGTGATGCACCCTAAAACTAAATACAGTTAAAACACAGCTTTTATTTTGAAGGAAAACAGTGTTGGCTGTTGTTTATAATTCAAAGTTTATCCAATTATTTACTTGCTGGAATATTACTGACTGAATCATTACAACTTCAGTCTCAAAAACAACCAAATGTGCTACGTGATTTTTTTTTTTTACTCTTGTGGAGGTTTAAGCAGTTGTTTCACACACACCCAAAAACACACACCCACATGGTCTGATTTAGGGGTTTTCTCAGTCCTTGGGAAAGATGGGTCGCCCTGTACTATGCTGGGGTTCCCATAGCAACAGCAGCCGCTGCAGCAGACATAGCAGGAAGTGTGTGAGTGTGTGTGTGTGTGTGCGTCTGAGGGAGAGGAGCAGGTTAGTGCTGAGATGGGAGAGGATGCAGACACTACAGGAGGAACGCAGAATATGAGGATTTTACAACAGCACACCTGTAGAGCATAGACAGGGCTGTGCTTGTGTGTGCATGCATGTGTGCCTGAATACGTGTGTGTGTGTGTGCAATGGAGGGTCACCTGTTTCATGTCTACAGCCACGTGTACACTCTCAACAATCTGTATGCGGAGAATATGACGGTAAGGTGCATGCATTCTCCCTTCAGGCACATTCAGCAGAAACACTCAGAAATCATAATCATCATGTTTCCTGGCTTCATTTGTGTGCGCTCACCTGCCTGTGTGTCTAATTAAGGGTGTGTGTGTGTGTTGGTTTTCTTCTTGTCAGTGTGGTTAAAAGAGAGAGGTTTTTCTCAAATCAGGGTGTGTGAGACAGCAGCAGTGTTTCACCATTAGCTTATCTAACACCTCATTCATATGTGTGAACTCTCTGTGTCCGCCCTACTCCAAGATCCGATGGTTATTGTGTTATGTCACCTCTGCAAGCTTATTGGCTGCCCAGCAGAGTATCTGTCCTGCTCTGTGATTATTAAAGATGGATGTGTGTTTATGATGTTTTTTTTCCCATTGGATGTCATTTTAAATTCTGTTGTTTCTAAGTATGTGATTGTATGTGTGCACAGGTGATCCTGGTGCAGGTGAACCCGGGGGAGACGTTCACCATCCGGGCAGAGGACGGCTCACTGCAATGCATCCAGGGTCAGTCCATCTCTTCTATCATTATGTTATCATATTAACATGTGGCCTGGTGGCTGCTCTGATGTGTGTCACTGTGACAGAATATTTCCCATATTTTTGATGCTGCCAGCGCGAGATTTATGGGTTGAAAGTGCATTAAATAATCTCAGAAAAATTCACTTCATGAGAAAAGTGAATTCCTCCATTGTGTGGTAATGCAAGAGAAAACATGTAAAGTGTATTTCCAAGATTGACAGAGCACAATGAGCCATTCCTGTGCTATTATCAAGACCGATAAAAGCATCACCACCTTGAAGCAAGCTGCAAAGCTTTTGTTCTTTGAATCCAAGAAGCTACTAGATGATCCTTTTGAATATAATTCTTTAAAATTGCTCATGGTCTTCTGGTTGTAGCTTCCTCCCAGCACATCAACGCACTCCACCAGTTCATTCTTTTGCAATAATGTGATATTTTAAAATGTCAACCAGGTCTGAAGTTTCTCAAAGTGTTCAAATTACAAGTGCATCCAAAAAAACCTGCAGAATACTCCTTAACTTTACTCTTTTAGGAGAACAGCCAATCAGAAAGGAAAGAAAAAGGAAAAGGAGGAGGGGTGGCCTTTAAGGATGTTATCTCCAAATTAAAAAAGTTGAAAGCATAGTCGACTCAGTGACAGATTGGGGGAGAGTGGACAACCATGGCCGCACTCTCTGACCGCATCTGATATCAGTACATGAAAAGACTGAAAAAGTAAGCCACTTAAAGCTCTTAAAGAAGGAAGGAGGTGGCAGCAACACGGGATTTCCCCCAACTCTTCTGGAATTGCGTCTCACTTTGATGATGTCAGAAGTGTAAGCTGTTGCTCAGAAACTTTGAAAGGACGTCTTTGTTTTCCTCTCAATCTCTTTCCCCTCTGTCTGCCTCTCTCTTCTTCCTCTGAGTGAAGGTTTTCTTTGAGAGAAAGCAGTTTTGGCTCAGACACTGCCCCCCCCCATGAAAAAAGCCCCACCACCACAGCACTTTGTGTTGTAACAAATTACATCCCGCCTCCTGTTCTCTGCCCGCCATGTAATTCAATTTTTCCCTGAAATCTGAGGGATCACCCCAGGCGGACCTACGGGCACAGATGATACCAGATAGAAACAGTACATGATAGGATGGACGGATACAAGAATTTGCAGATTAAGTCGATGGATAAAATAATAAATACAGATACAGATCAGAGACTAGTGGAAAGTTAGCTTAAAGATATATAAAAATGATTCTTTAATGCATTACGGTGAATAAATGAAAAGGATACCATACCCCGCTTTGCAAAAAGGCACAATGTTGACATAGTCTGGTGGTTGTCTGTTTATTTGTGTGGTTGCATGTGTGAGCTTGAATGCAAATTTTAGCATCGAAGGCACAGTGTGCGTCTTTGTGTGCTTTTTCAGTGACTTTTACTACACTTGCAGACAGTTAATTGGGTGGGAGGTTGGGGGCTCAGGGTCATGTTTGAATGCAGATATTATAAATGTGGAGGGCCACACGCACTCACAAACCCTTGCTCCCTCTTGCTGTCTCTCTCTGGAGGAGGTCACCGAGTTTAATGAGAGGTGGAGTGTGGCAGTGTGTTTTGAAGGCGAACTGAGTTGCTCCTTAGACAGACTCGGTGTGATTACTGAGACCTCAGAGCTCCGTGTTTGCGCATGCTTGTGTACTTGTGTGCCTACGTGTGTGCTTGTACCTCCGTGTACTTGTGCACAAGTGTGTGTGACAGAGAGCGAGATTACAGAGACCTCAGGGCACAACCAGGAACCAGCTTTTATATAAAGTAACCTCTGTTTAGCTGCTGCACTGCGGTGCATGCATGCAAACATGCACATAGACAGGGATGCTCTGCCAAGCCTGCAGACCCAGCCTGGAGACGTCAACACAGCAGCCAGAAGAGATTCTTTCATATGAGCCCTCAGCCTCACTCCTCTTCCTCCCTCTCATCATCTTTTCCTTCTTCTCCTCTTGTTCATCAACCGTGAGGCAAACCTGCAGCAGAAAAGGAGCTATTGTATTTGTTGGATTGATGTTAAGTGCTCATTAGCCACAGCGCTGCTAACTGCTACTGGCTGAATTATGCTCTTTTTATTTGGACTGAAAGTTTACATAACATTTTATTAAGCTCAACTAATTCCATAACCTCAGGGCCTGTAAAATCCTCTCAGAGCCACACTGTGTGCATTCAAATCATTCATGATTGTTCTGAAAGTTTTAAATTATTTCAGTGTAGCTATTTTGGCGATGTGCTTTTACCTGCTCTGGCTCTTATCTGCTGCCTTCTTCCTTTGTTTGGCTTTCATCTTTCTGGGTCTGTCTTTGTGCCACTTTTCCATCAGTGTATTTTATTCTGAAATCCTTTCCTCTATCACTCTGCTAATTAGCATGTTCTGTGTATATGAGTGTGTGTGTGTGTGTGTGTGTGTGTCTCCATCCCCTGTTTAAACAGAATGACCTCTTGGTGCTCTGGGGGTCAGCTTCAACTGACCACCCCCCCACCACACACACACACACACACACACACACACACACACACACACTCTCCCAGTCTCTCACCGTCCCCACATCCCCCCTTCTAGCCCTTCAGCTCTCCCTCCCTTTCTCTCCCCCTCCCCCACTAAGACCATTCCCCTGAGTTTTCCCACACTCACATCAAAGGACAAGACTCTAGAGGGTGTGTTAGAGCACCCTGCTCTGGAATGCGAGTGTGTTAATGTGTGTGTGTGTGTGTGTGTGCATGTGTGTGTGTGTCTATGTGTGTTTTACAAGGCTGTGTTGGTTTACTGTGTTGTTTGGTCTTTGTTGGACTTTTATGAGGGATGATGAGGCCAGGGGGTGAGGAGCAGGTAGGTGTGCCCTGCCAGGGAGGATGTGACATCATGAGGTCTGGGTGGCACCCCTCTTCAACTCACTAATACTTTATGACTTGAGTTGATATCGACCAGAGTAAGCAGGTGATTTAGTTTGGTGGCACTCCTGGTGGTTATCAGTGTGATTGCTTCATCCCTATTTAACTTAAATTTTGTGGTTTTGTGGCATTTGCTCTAAAACTGATTATTTTTTTTTTTACACCACTAACAGTTAACCAGGTACTCAGTTTCTTTATGTTAAACACATCTTGTTTTTGGAAATGGAGTAATGTTAATCTAATGTCAGAGGCTTATATATCACCATGGAAACCACTTTTCTTTGACACATTAGTACTGAAATAAAAGTTTAGTAGAGGTAGGGGTCAGTCAAGGTTCCCTGGACATATTTTTTATCCCTAGAAACATCAAATTGTCCCAAAAACCACTTGTAATTTTGACATGATGTTTTTTCTTATGGCATTGTGTATTTACAAAAAAAAGACCTTGACTATTCCCTTTGAAAGTTTCACCTTTTTGGGAAGAAAAATCTTAAATATTCTGACATAAAAATCGCAAATTTCTGAGAATATTTGAGGTGGTGACTCAAATGTTCAGTCCAGGAAGTCTTAAATAGAGGGAGCGCTGTCTTGCAGAAGATGTTGTGGTCTTCTGGGACAGGCAGAAGATGGATGGTCCCACAGGATGGTAACCAATGGTGCATTTACACTGGTACCTACTTGCTTCGCTTCGCTTTGGTTTTGGCGCATTTACACTGGCATAAAAGCCCCTGGAACTTGGTACCTGGTACAACTTTTCGTACCTCCTCTCCTGTGGTTCCAAAAAAAGTACCCGGTCAGGTTGCATCAGGTACTAAAATCTTATTGGTCGGAATCGTCACTGCACGGTACGTAATCTGTCCCGGCAAACACGCCATTTTTAAATCTTCGGCAAACCGTGCAGCTGTGTTTGAAATAACAACAAGAAGACAAATGGTATCTGTTAGAAATCCTGCCCCATGGACTCAGGACGAGGTGCAAACCTTTCTGTCATTAGTCGCCGATGAGAAAATTCAGCAGGAGCTGGACGGTGCAGTCAGAAACGAAAGAATCACATATAAGATGACGTCACGAATGACGGCCAGCTACACAGAGGACAGACTATCCTTGGCAATGTAAATGCAACCGAGGGGCCAATCTCGAGCGATCCGAGGTGCAGCGAAGCGAGTAGGTACCAGTGTAAATGCACCAAAAGTCTAGGTCATAATTAATGCTATATGATAATTAATGCTGTACTGTGTTACACTTCATTTGTGTTTATTGTGACATAATTAGCTAAACTGAAGGCACGGGTTATTAAATAAATTGAGTCCACAGATTACTTCAATTGAGTGAACAGTTTAGTTAAAGTTAAGGATTGATTTATTAAACTGAGGGATTTTTTTTCTTCTTCTTCACCTGATGCCAAGGCAGGGCCTCCGCATACATTACAATAAGAGGTTGGTTGTTGTGCTCTTCCTGCAGAGGCCGGCCTGTGAATGCAGAGCGAGTGCGTGCTAGAGTCCGTGCTGCTTTAATGCAGTAGCGTGAAGGGAAATGTAGTCCCGCTCTGCCACATCCTCGTTATCCGTCTCGCTAACAAACGATGCTCATGGTAGACAAGTGTGACCTCAGTGGTGTGGTGTCTGCGCCAGCTGTGTGCACATGTTTCTTCTTCGCATGTGTGTCATCTGGACAGAACAGAATGTTAATCATGTCAAGGTCTGTTTTGTGTTTTGCCAGCAGATGTGTGCGCTTTGTTCACTTTCTCTCTCTTTGTGTCTCCCTGATTGTTACTCCTGAGACAGTCCACTTACCTTATTGCTGCTCAGACTCATTGATAAATGATCAGACATATTTTGTGTATCCACTTTGAGACAGATACTCACTTTGTTTTAGTGACGAGACGCTGTGTTGTCACTTTTTTAAAAAGTTGATATCTCTTCTTATACATGAAACTGTAATATAAGTTTCTGAGTTACTGTTTTTGCAGATCTTTGGTTCAGCAGACCAGTGTGTATCAGCCAGAAACAGTAGTAGGACAATGGCAATAAACTGTTTCTACACATTATAAGTCTTAATTTGGATTAATAAATACCTTGCTTGCTTTTCCCAAGTAGACTAAACTAAGCAAATAAAAAATAAATGTGGATGTTCCCTTCATTTCCTCGTATAACCTTTTCTCTCAGCCCCTGTCTTTCTGTCTTTGTCTCAGTTTCGCCCTCCTTCTGTGTTGGTCTCAGTTGGATGGACAATGCTGATATTGCTCTCGCTGGCTTCACCGCACCGCTGCAGGAGCTTGCTGAGGTTTTCTTTGACCGGCCTCTGACGGCGTGTGCACTTCTACACTCGGGCTCTTTTGATGTTAATGGAAATAGCTGCTTGAGCGAAATATGGTGGAAAGTCTCGCGGCCTGTGTTTACACCGAGCCAGATGGCTCTAAACAAGCTGGGGGAGAAGACACAAATATATTTTTCTCAGAAGGGCTTAATTTGCAGTGACTGTTTCGCTTGTAACAAGAGGTGGTTGTTTTAGAAACTTTTTCAAACCTGCCTTCAAATCCAAATCCCACCCATATGAGGCACTGTAATGAAAATTGCTGAAGAACTGAAAGAACTTTGGAGAACATGGATGTTTCTTGTTGGGGATTTATTGTGTGTTTACTAAATTTAAGTATGTTTTTCTGGGTGTTTTGGTCTTAAATGAGAAAGTCCCCAGTTGTGTTAATGTGTGTGATATTGTTGCCCAGATACAAACCGATTTTTATTTATATTTCAAGCTCTTAAATGCATTTTTCCAGATGATTAGATTGGTTATTAAATGGTTTATTTATCATCAAACGTTAGTGGAACCAATTAATTTGCTTATTTACAGATTTTTATCTGGACATCTGCAGGTTACTGAGAGATTTTCAGACATAACACCTGCACCACCATATTTGCATGAAAAAGCAGCGATATCACAAGTCTAAGACCGTTGTTCAATATGCGTACTTGTCCGTACTTATGTTCTCGCGTACTCGTGAAACGTCACCAGTCGGAGACCGAGTACTGATCCAATGCAAAGTACACATCTGCCCGAAAACGCATGAAATACCCGGATGTGTTCCCGCTCCTCCTTCATTATGGAGCCTGCATCAGACCAGACTTGTGTGGACTTGGGGTAGACAAATTACCCATAATGCATTTCGCAACAGTGAGCGGAGATGTGACATCATTAAGTACGCTCCCGCTCCAATCGCACTTTAGCTTCAGTGCGTTCTCGCCTTCCCGTAAGTCCGTACTTCAGAGTCCGACTTGCAGGTACATTCTCACCGAGTACACAAGTACAAGTTTGCGTACTTTGAATTGAGAAAGTTTCAGACAGCGACGCCTCAGTCTCGCGCGTTGAGGAGCTAACACAACATGCACATTACTTTCCACCATTTTTAATTGAATCTGTACTTATGAAACATGTCTTGTATTTGTCTGGAAAAAAAGATAATGGGATGGGTGGAGAGACACACTAGACTGGAATCAAATAATAGAGGAATACTGGGTGTATGCACGCCTCTGTGTGTGTTTTGATGTTATGTATTTTAGTTTGACAGCCAGGTGTTGTACAAAAGGATTTACCTCCAAGATCGTGCGCCCTCGGGCCGACTGTAAAACCGATCCTGGAGGTGTGTGTTTAGTTGTATGCTTTAATTTGGTGTTATGTCCCATTTGGATTTGGGAAACTGGTCTCCATGGGAACGGACTCTCACTCCAGGTGGTGTGTGATGGAATGCAATCCCTCTGGGCACAGTTTGTGTGTTTGTGCGTGTGTGTGTGTGTGGCATACCTGCCATTTTCTTTTCCCAGCACTTTCCACTCAGAAGTACTTTGTACGAAACAAAAGGACAGAGAGGATTGGTTTGGTTCATTTGGCACAAGGTAGTCGAGAGCTTGACTTCTGTGTGTGTGTGTGTGTGTGTGTGTGTGTGTGTGGCAGAGAGAGAGAGTTGATTGTTGTTGTATGCCCTGCCCAGTGCTCACTTATAAACTCAATGCCCTCACACAGTAGGGCATGAGGAGGCAGAACGAAGGAGAGGAGGGAGGAAGAAATGGAGTTGAAGTAAACTGATAGAATGAAGGAAGGTAAATAAAGGAAGACAGGCAGAAAGAAAAATGAGGGATACAGTGAGAGTGCGAGAATCAGACACTGCATGTCTAGTCCTGTCTGCTGCCATGCATTCCGGGTGAGGCCATTTCCTGTATGCAGTGACCCCCGCCACCCTGCTGCCGCTGTGCTGGTCTGCCAGCTCCGGCTCTGGGGAACGGCTCTTTGCTGCCGGGACTGGCCCACTTCGGGGGGCAACCCGGGGGTGAGGCTGGTTTGAGAAGGCGACCAGACCTCTGGAGAGTCCCGTCTGTCTCCATGTGCAGGACTGTGTGAAAGTGGATGTGTGTCTAAACAGCAGCTGTGTAGAGTACAGATTTTTCCAGAGAGACACAGAGAGAATGATCTTTTCCAGGGATGAAATTCTTGGCTCTCTTGAAGCCCAGGGTACAGCTGGAGCACTTCTCCCTCTCTCTCCACTCTCACTCCCTCCTCCTCTCCCTCGCTTTCCAGCCTCTTCGCTTCCCTCGTCTCCGTGTTTCTCCTTCTGTGTCTGTCTTGTAGCATTTTTTTAATATATTATCATTACTAGTATTTTTTTTTTTAGCCTCACAGCTAAGTGACTCCATGCTGAGTCCTCTGGATGAAGCTCTTTGTGATCACATGGCAGTTATGATGGGCTACATCAAAGTCCTCCTGCACAGCTGCAGGAGTTCCACATGT
>OOFC01032010.1:5051-16807 GCA_900323345.1 Pseudochromis fuscus | reverse complement strand
CTCCACCCACAGCCACGCCCGTCCCTCCAGACTGAGCCCCACATTGGAGCGCAGCAGGGGGCTCGTGTCGCTCCCCAAAAGGAGCTACAGTGAGAGCCGGGTGCACTCCTCAGACAGGAGCTCCCGAGCTCAGAGGTTCAGCAGCCCTGCGAGGAACAACAGCCACCTGAGGAGAATGCAAGCTTCAGGAAACATCCGAAACCCAACCCACGGTGCTACAACCAGGCCTCACTCCACTGCCAGAGACTGTAGTGACGGCACTGGGAGGGGAGATGTCTTGGACTACAGGATGTGCGGGTTCAGCAGGAGGAGTGGCTCGGAGCAGAGGAGAGGTGGAGGAGAACGACTGCAGAGCGGATCGGAGAAGAGACGAAGTGGCTCTGAGTGTAGAAGAGTCGCTGAGAGGAAGAGAGCAGCTGATTCTAAGGAAATAAAACCAGATGCTGTCGCTGCAATAATGGACAATTTACCAGGGTCCAAATATTCTCCAATACGCAGGCCAAGCCGGCACAAACAGGTGGAGTTTGTTACATAACAAGTTCATGTGTAGTCTGAATGCTACAAGTACAGTCACCACTCTGAAGATTTCTGAATGTACATTTTCAGTCACTCTTCCTCATTTAAACGGGTCCACAATGAGTATAACAAGATTGTTAATATATTGTTGTTATTATTATTCTTATTATTCTTATTATTATTACGTATTTTATTATCATTCTCTTTGCAGTTTATAATTACATGATTATGTTTAATCCAATGCTGTGATTGCAGTCAAATAAGCTAATGCTGCAGTGGATGTTTACAAGATTGATCACATGAAAAAAGAACCTATGGTAACTTCTGTAATCTTATCTACAGATAATTATGTATACTTTTTGTTGTTGTTGTTTTATTGAAATGCACCCAGTACGCCTTTGTCAGCACAATACCGTATGTATATATTTGTATGGAGCATTTTTCAACCCTCAAGGTTACCCATGACAGAAATGCAGTTGCATTTACACTACTCAGTCTGTCAAAAAAACAAAACAAAAAATAAAACAACTTATTGAATGATACCACTTCTAACTGAGAGATGTAATTCTTCAGATTCACCCCTAAAGTCTTAGGTGTTGTTCTTTGGTTTGTGGACTTGGATATGAAAGGAGTGTGACAGCGGGTTTAACCATTGAACCTGAGGACACTGTGTATCAGACTGCAGTTCACCTGTGAATGGGTCTCCAAACCCCCTCTAGATCATTGGAGACCAGAGCTGTCAATCAAATTAACCATGCCCCTAAATCTTCCTCTTCTCTCAGCCTAATATCCTTTTAATGGTGAAATGATTTTTAGATGGACCACCAGATCACTGAGAAGAAGAGTTGGCTTTAGCTGATGACATCACAATGACTTGTGGAAAAAAATTTAATGACCGCTTTCAATTGAAGTCAGTTGGAGCCAGCATCTACTGGCCGTCAGTGGTATTGCACTTCCATGTTGACTTACTATTTTGCGACCTGGTGGCTACAGCCATCTTTTGTCTAAGGCCGGTGAAAAAAACGGAGTCAGGATTAGTTCCAAACTCTGAGAATCAGAAGGGTCAAGGGTCATATGCATTTTAAAATAATCAAGTTCTTTCCTAATTTTTTTTATTGCCTGATGAATCAAATTTTCCCAATTGTCACTCATTTATAGAACCTAAGTTACTCTTCAAAAGGACCAGGGAGGAAGGTCAGTTCAATGGTTTCAGATCCTGTTGCAGCCTGATGCAACTCAAAAACAGAGATATTCCAGAGAGGTAAGAGACCACATACATTAAGTTTTTACTATTTATTGTTGGCCCCCAGTCTCTGCAGCTTTGCACAGCCTGAATTTGAGGGGATTTTGTACTATGTCAGTTAGAAAAAAATCTCAAACAAGAGAAAAGTCATGAAATTGCTGTTTCCAAGTGTATTTCATAATATGTGTTTCTGATTTACTGTACAGATCACCAAAGAAAGATTTGGTCTTTGTGTGGTTTTAAAATAAAAATTGCTTTTTGTACACCATTGAAAATGACTACCAGATTGCATAAAGTATTGTTTGCCTCATAGCAAGAAGTTGTATATATATATATACATGTATATATGTCAGTATACATATATACATGGCAGAGGACATTACAAGCAAATTAAAAGGCATTCAAAAAAATTATGTCCACAACAAGTGCTAATAACTGTCATTCAATAATTCTTCAGTACTAGAAATTCCAATACGTGTTAGGTCAGTTCTAAAGCTTTTCAACAATCTCCTTAATAGAGTAACACAAATGAAGGTTTTAATTTAGCTGTTGTCCTTGTAACGAACATAAATCCATGTTAACGGATGGAAGAAACAACAGACTCTTTTCCGGCCGGTCCATTCTGTTTCAGGTCGATGTTTCACACCGGACGTATTTTTGTAGCGGGACGGCCACCATGGATGTAGAGACCCAGCGTGTCCTGGAGTATCTGACAGAAGTTGAAGCGGCAGCTGAGGATGTTCTTACGACTAAACAACAGGCAAGTACACTTTTTCTCAATAAGAATAATTTGTTAACAACAGCAGAGCACGGCTGCTATGGTTAGCTTTATGCTAGCGGATGTCTGTACGACTGTTAGCAGTTAAGCTAACAAGCTAAGTCGCGAGTTTGTGCCATATACACTTTATCATGGTTCGTGCTTAACAGTTTATTACAGTTAACCAGTATTTCTAGTTTATCTTTGTGTGGATGTAAACAAAGTTTCCTTGGGAAAAGTGTTTGGTACTACTGTGCGAAGATCAGAGGCTAAAACCTGCTCTGGTCCTCATTAACATCAGGTATAATTTAGCAAATGTATTTTTTTTAGCATGTTATAAAGTAATGTTTGCAAAAAGAAGTCCTACAGCCACGTCCATAGAAGCAGATACAGATGTATAGAAAGAGATACAGATAGATAAAGGTGGAGCTTTAGAAATGTGCATTTAATATTCAGTCTATCACCTGTGACACTTTTTTGTTAGTAACCGGTGTTTACTGTTAATAGATGTATTTAGTTTTCATATTTTCATCTATCTTTATTTATCTAAGTATCGTCTGTCTATCTATCGTTATTTATATAGATATCATCTATCTTATTTATTTTTATTTTACTCTATTATATGTTTTTTCATCGCACTATCATTCGTTTACCTCGGTGTCCTTGTTTTAATTACATGTCTGTTTATATTATTAATACTTGTGGACACCTAAAACCAGAGTCAAATTCCTTGAATACTGTAAACATACTTGGCAAATAAAGGTTATTCTGGTTCAGATGTGTCACAGATATGGAAATGTATAGCGATGGAAACATGACCTAAATGAAACAATAATTACCTCAAGTATCTTGTATGATAATCAGTGAAATGCCAAATCCTGTGTTTGAGGACAAAAGGTGATGTGTGTGTTGTGGATGATTTACCTTCTGGATGTGGAAATCTTCCAGTTTCCGGTTTTGTACAACTCTACTTGATGACCTCTGAGACCAGGACATAATGTTGAATCTTAGAACAATGCCAGTGACTGATTTGTAGATACTACTTTATTCATCCCTCACCAAGGAAATTCTTTCTGTCACAGAAATGACTACCAGTACTGCAAAAACAAGCCATGGATCAGTATGTAGTGTTGTTGTTGTTATTGTTTGGTTTTAATATGAGTGTATTCTACTGGGTGGCTGGGAATATGACGGTGTATGTTGGTTGTGTCAGACTGTTGCTGAACAGCTAGACGACTGCAGGGATGTCTGACCTGTGGTAGCATATTCTTTCTTACACTGTGGGTGCAGCAGTCTGCCACTGACGGAGCTGCTCAGTCCACCTACAGTGTACACTAAAGGAATGTTTGAATAACAAATGTTCAATATCAGCTTCACAACATGATACACATACTCTTTGTGATATTAAGACTCTTTTACCATCATAATTGTATATAGGGCAGAACACAGTGATCAGAAACAACCTACAGTGCAGTAGTGTGGTCCGCACACATCACAAGCTACAGACTTAATGTTACCTGATAGAGTCAACTCTTTACTCAGGGTTGTGCTGCATTGTTTATTGATTCACAAATGTAATGTTGGTAAACATAATAATAATAATAATGCACAATTCCATACACCTCAAGCTTTTCCAGGTTCCCTTTGCAGTATTATAATGGGATCGATGTACATGCAGTAGGCTGAGACCATATTGAAAATCCATGACATACTTTTCTGTGAAAAAACCCCCCCTGAAAATATTCAAAGTTTGAGGATTTAAAAACACAACACAGTCCTGACACAGTAAATGAAGAAATAAATATTCCTGCTTCTGCATTATTTCAAAGTCAGTAATTAGTGTCATTGACTGTGTTAATGCCTGTGTACAGACACTCAGGTTTCAAATCATCAGAGGCTCGTTCACCCTCCAGCTGTTACCCTCTAAGAAATGTGACTAATTGCTGAGCAGCACTGTGATGGTGGGAAACAGTTTTGAGAAAGGGTCAGAAGTGAGATTGTTATGAGAAAAGAAGAGCTTCTTACTGAAGTTGTAGAGTCTAAATGATCATTTTCAAAAAGCATCTTGTATTAAATTTGCTAAAAATTCAAAATAGCAGTATCTGTACTTGTGGTCTGATATTTACTTTCTCCATCTTCAGCTTTTCTATATGGCTGTTGGTGGTTTCAGGTTTGAATGTACAGCTTAATTGTTTGATTTTGCTGCATCAGCTGGTGTATAATGTCACATACAGAAGCTCTGTGTTGGTGTTTCAGATTGTCGACCTGGATCTGAAGAGGAACAGGAACAGAGAGGCATTGAATGCACTGAAACATGAACTGTCAGATTCAGGTGAGTGAGCCTGCACAGCAGTGCAACAGAAGACAGAAGAACTGGGAGGGTGAAATGTCCTGCAGTTGTTCAAAGGCCACAGTGAACATAACACTTTGTGTATTATATAATGTGCGGCAGGTATGTAACTGGAGTAATATTGGTTGTAAGTCTTGAAACTTGATTCAACGCTGCTCACATTTTCAGAAAAAGTGAAGGTTTGCTTTGGGAGCATGTTCATCAAATTTCCCAAATCCAAGACCAGAGAGATGATCCAGAAAGGTAAACATTTACACATGTTGGATACATTTTCTCTACATTCATATGTTCAGGACAGATTTGTTAAACCTTTTGATCTTGTCTCCTCTGCAGACCAGGAGCAGCTGGATAAGGAGATAAATGACCTTCACAATGCACTGAAAGCAAAAGTCAATCGTCTCAATGAGATGCAAGGTACTGAGACTGCTGTGGCTGTAAAACAGGAAAATAGCAATGATGGGGGATTAAGACTTATGAAGCTTTGGAGCTCTCTTTCCATTTGTACTGAAAAATACTCAAAGTTTGGAGGCTTCAAATCCTCTGATGCAGTGAGTAAAATGGTGAAATTCACAGGAGTGAAACAAGTTTTGTTTTTTGTTTTTTTGGGAATGTGCTTTGGTGCTGAGCACTAGTGAAGATGGATTTCACTGTCATGTCTGTGTGTTAGGAGCCAACACAAAATTAGCTCAGTGTAAGGACAGGAAGCACATAAAAAAACTATCATCAGGCCCCTCACAGTGACTTCACAGATTTATTTTTGAAGTCATAGTTCAGTTCAGTCTTCACAGATTTAAAACAGGATGAAACATCTCCACAACATACCAGCGAAGGTTTCATTCCCCTGTTTTGTTACAATGAGAATTTAAAGGTCTAAATTATTTCCAACATGTGTTTATTACATTTTGTCAAGTGACGAAACACAGAAAAATCAAACATTAAAGCATTATCACAAAAGCTGTGACTGGTTAGGTTAAAAAAAAATGATAATGATCAGAAAAACCCTTTAGCAAATTACAAAGGCTACAATTAATTGTATTGTTTCATACCACAGTTTGGAAAAAAATGAATCATGCAGCCCTGTACTGCACCATGTTATACTGTTGTGTTTCTACCATTTAATCCAGTTCTGTGGTAATGCAGGGTTGAACTTTTATTCAGATTGTTTATTGTCCAGCCTGTACTTGGGGTCTGAGCAGATTTTATCTGAGGATCGACATGTTACCTAATGGTTCAGATACGCACAGCCTGACAAGCAACAGACCAGTGTGCCTCATACCTCTGGTCTGTCTCATACTTCAATATCACCCTCTATGACAAGACAGGAAATTACAGAGGTGGTGGTATTTCATATGAGGAGCTGTAATTATTTAGCAGAGGTTAGCACCACCCTGTTGAGGCAATGAAACTCGAGAAGATTGCGATGCAGCTGCAGAGGTTGTTCATTTACTCTTCAACAACACCTATGTATCTGTGGCACAGCAGGACTGAGCAGCCTCTTCCATCACATGTCCTGCCTCTGCTGAGGAGGAGGTGTTTGGCCATATCCCTCTGTCATCACATGTAAAATATTCCTGCAGAGCTTACAGGAGGAACGTCTGCCAGAAAGTGAGCTGTTTTCTAGTAGACCTCCCGTTGCTATGATGGATTGTCAAACTCTGAATGTCTCCCAGTGGTTTGATTGTTGGAAGTGGGAGAGGAAACCGAATCCGGTGCAGCCTGCATTCGCTCAGAGCATGAAGAATAAAACAAGGAAGGGTTGTAACTCGAGAATCCTTCCTCTGGTCCAGCAGAAGGAGAAATCTTCATGTTTTTTTCAAGGAGGAACACCTGAGTTTAAACAGCTGAGTTGGTGCTGTTTAATATCTGTTTAGTAGTTCATGATAGCTGAATGTCATCTCTCATGTTAGGTGAAGGTGACCATGATGTGTGTCCTTCTGTTTGTTTGCAGGGAAACCCGAGCTGAGAGGTTACACTCTGTCTCCGCTCTCCACTGATGAACTCAGAGCTGTTAACAGCCTTTTGAAGAGATGACATGAGGTGTGTGAATCACTTCATTGCTTCTGAGGACTTGATGACAAATGAGACACAGCGACACCTGCAGCACTCTGCTGTGCAGATGTGCCAACCTCTGGACTGTCTGTTCACACTGTTTTCATCAGTTGTATCTGTGTAGTTGACATTTTCATAACTTGCCTTTTAGCTTTGCTCACATCAAACATCACATGCACACTAAACAAAGACAAGTTATGGCAGGAAGTGTGTTAAGTTGTTTGGGGACTGTATGTTATACTTGGTGGGATGGATTAAATTTTATTCAACTGAATTAAAGGCAAAGTTCCCAGTTTTCAAGTCTTTCTTTAAACAGTGATCTGGATGTTTCATGCTGAGCTACTTCCTCTTGTTTATACAGGACAGTAAAAGTCTCTTCCTAATATCAGTGAGCCTCATTCACCAAGTGTTACTAAGAACAAACTGGTTCTTAAACCCCATTTATGCAATTTTTACGAAGATTCTGACATTCACCAAACTCCTTTGTTCACAGGTAAGAACAAAATCTCAAGCAGATTTGAGAGGTGACACATTTGCATGAAAAAAATAGGTTATTGTGTTTTTTCAGTTCTACAGTTGTGAGTGATCATAGGATTTAAAAATTGTCGTCATTCATATTATTTTTGATCGTGAGAGATGCAGGCGTTTGATTTGTTCTCTGCAGGTTTTCCAGAACATGCAACCAGAACCATGTCTGTATCAGAGATCAGAAACGTATCTGACCCCTGTTACAGTTCAGATGTCTCTGTTCATTCTGAGACCGGAGATCAAACTGCTGATGTGGGTCCGCGTCGGTGTCCAGACGCTCTGCTGTGACAGTGGACCATGGACGGATCAACTGAGAGCGCTGTCATTTAAATACCTCAATGTTCTGGTCCAGCTCAGATAACAGCTCCTCTTCAGATTCAGCTCACACTAACTGAGTAACGGCATCCTTTGTATCTTTGTTACTTTATAATATCCACACCTGAAGCTAATAAACATGAAGCTGGTTTGTTGTTCACTCGCTGCTTCTCTGTGTTTACATTTTCACTTTAACATGTGTCATCCTCTCCCTTCACTTTCTGTGACTGTGCACATGGCTCTGCAGTCTGATGCCCTTTCATGAGCATCAGTGAGGTGTTTACATGTGCAAATCAGGACCCACTGGCACACGCTCTCAGTTTATGAAGGATCAGGATTCATAAAAACACAGCTGAGAATGTTTCTGCCGTTTAAGATACTTTACAAGTGTTTCATGAATCTGACGTGGACCTTATTGTAAAAACCTTAAGAACAAATGTAAGAAAAAACTCATGAAGATATTGGCGAATGAAGTCCACTGTTTCTATCAGTTATGGGAACTTACTGCTGAGCTCTGTGAAGGTGCCAGCATCAATAAATCTGTTACAGGTTGGCCTAAAGCCTGTATACTATGATGAATTCAGTTTACTACTGGAGAATCTCCTGGTGTCTTCAACTGACAAACATCTGGTCTGGGTCAGAACTCTTCATTTTCAAATCACCTGTGAGGAAGTGTCTCAGGACAGGATTGAAATATTTCCTCGAGCAGAAGTGAGACTGACTCACAGCTCAACAGAAGAGATCATGGTAAAATTGCAGTTAGTTGAGTTTGCCATAAGATTACAGATGAGACCAAGTTATGACCCAAGATCCAGGTCACTTTTAGCTTTGAGGTTGAAACTACAGTTTTATAGCAGCTGTGGTGGAGGAGGCTGGAGGCTGGATGTAGAACATCAACTCCAGTGTGGACAGTGGACGACCTGCTAAATTACACATCACTACACTGCAGTATACACTAGTTTTACTTCATCTTGTTTGACTTCTTGTTGGAGGCAGCACAGTGGAGGTTCAGGGTCGGGACTGTTCTGTGTGGAGTTTGCGTCTTTTCTGTGTCTGTGGATTTTCTTCATGTTTTTTTCTTCCCACAGTCCAAACACATGACTGATGAGTCTACAGTGAAGTATATGGCTGTTTGTGTGTGATGTCACACACTGCTTTGTGGAGCTTAGCATTTGAATGTGGCCATATTGGGTTTTTTGCAGCCAGAAGTTACTGTATTTGGATTAGGTACTACATGAAAGGATTAGTGAGGAGGTGGGTCTGACCCATCAACCTGAGGAAACTGTAGGAGACTGGAGTTACCAGTGAATCAGACTCCAAACTACCTATAAATCATTGGAGACCAGAGCTGTCAATCAAACTAGCCACGCCCCTTTATCTTCCTCTTTTTACACTTCCATATTGGCCTGATTTTTGACACCTAAATCTTTTCCATGGTCTGTGGTGTCGGGCCTGTGATGGACTGGTGATCTGACCAGGGTGTACTGGTCAGCCTGATTCCAGCCCCTCCCCTGTACTGGACAGGTGAGTGTAGAAGATGACTGGACTTTGTGATCACCAGCAGTTCAGGGTCCAATCCAAATCCAATGATGTTATGAAGTTAGTTCACCACAAGGTGGCAGTGCAGTGCAGGCGTACAGCAGAAAAACAGTTTGTATTCACTGTGTATTACTGTGTATTACTGTGTGTAGCTTGATAATAATAAATAAATAAGAATAAATAATAAATAAGATCATAAATAGTCTTACACTGATTTTTTGCCTGAACATTCAGTACAATACTTTTGAACTCTTTAATGCACAAAGTGTTATTTTATTCATTTTCATCACGTTTAGATTTAAGATTTAAAAAACATTTTTAAAAATTTGCTCCCATCCAGTGTCTCAGTAAATGTCTTTACATGTATATTACTGTGGCTTGTATTTTATTGTATATCATTGTGTGACTTTTGGACGGCTGCTGTGCTTCATTGTGTTTTGCGTTCTCTTGGTTTATCTGTTTTCTTCAGATGAGACATGCCATTCCTCCTGAGTCACAATCTGAGTGACAAACAACAACAACAGTGTTCTGCCCTGGGGGGAGTGAGGTGAATAAATATGAGTGTAATCTCTCTGTCTGACATGCCACTGTGCACGAGGAGACAAGAACAGCCCGAGGCAGCAGGAGCTCGGGGGTGTGACTGTGACTGTGTGTGTGGGTGGAGGTGATGATGATGGGGGGTTTGTTTCACTCTCTCCTCAGACTTTGGTTGCGTGCCACCATTTCAGACCTGAAACCAGGTCTGAGTGATGAATTTATGAGTCAAAGGAGAGGAACCTGTTGATTGTCTCAAATGTAAGACAATTATAGCAAACAAAGACACGCAAACGAAAGTAACACACTGACGTCCGCTCCTAATGAGTGATTAATCAGCCATCCTGTTTGTCTCCACTAGACGACAAGAAAAAACCTTTTCAGGCCCAAGAAGAATGAAAATAAATCCATAAACTATGTGTAATTATAGTGGTTTCGACAGTGCACTGTGGAGATGTATCAAAGGCCAAATCTGTGGCTCTTCTTGTGCCTTGGTTTTACTGACATGTTAATGACAGCTTACAGGTCAGACACCTTCATATGTGCCACAAAGCACTGATACTGCTTCCACTGACAGGCTGTGTAATGAACAGCAGCTGTCACTCTCTGGGAGACAACATGAATTTATCTGCTAAAAAATTCCCAAATCTAAAGTGTGGTGAGGTGATGAGTTTTTCTTGGCGTGTTAAGTGTTTTGTGGGAGGCTGTGATTCCTCGCTGCTGCGAGACTCGATAGTTTAATGACTTTGTAGAGAGAAGATCTCATTTAGCTGTCACTCCCATGTCATCCCAATCTGCGGTTAATGGAGGGATGATTTACTGGAAGTTGTCGGTGTTGATGAACCTAGAAACCTCAGAGTAACTACGCAGAGGTAAACGTCTGTTGTGGTGCAGATATGTATTTGTGACAGACTGATCTGAGAGAGGTGGAGCTGACTCCACTGGTGGGACTTCACTGCTCATTAGCCAGTGACATGACTTTTATGATATACTACAGTGTAACACTTGTTGCTTTTCTTTGTAAGCCCACAGGGCAGTTCGTCTTCAGTGGCTGTGTGTGTGTCTTCACGCTCTGTCCTCCTGACAACCTGCTGATTGCAGTCAGTGCTGCTCACAGCATTTCACCATGTTCACTATTCGTTCATGGCTTTTAGTATTTGGCTGTGTTTCAGTATTTTCTGTTTCAGTGATTGTGCTTTTAGCCTTTCCAGTATTTGTCCAGGCTGAATGCAGTACATTTATGTCGCGCTCTTTCACCTTAGCTTAGGATCCAACCCACAACCTTACAACTTGTAGATGGCCCACTTGACCACCTGAGTCACAGCCTCCCATTCATGTCCACAGCAGTGACTGTTTCAGATCTGTGACTGTCTGTGAGTGTGTGTGTGTGTGTGTGTGTGTGTGTGTGTGTGTGTGGGAATGATATGCATCAATCCGAGTCACAGCTACAGTGTGTCCGTCCACAGGAGTTGCCCACTGGGTTGTTTTTGTTGTTTTTCCTTGTTGAGATCCATTTGCTTCATCAACTGTTGGACTTAATTATTACACTGTTTGTTTACATTGCTTGTTTGTTTTGAATTTCCTTCAGGATCAATAAAGTATCTATCTATGTATCTATGTATCTATGTATCTATGTATCTATCTATCTATCTATCTATCTATCTATCTATCTATCTATCTATCTATCTATCTATCTATCTATCTATCTATCTATCTGTCTCGCTGTCTGTCTGTCTGTCTGCTCAGCAAACTATAAAGTACAGTGAGACAGCCTTGTTGGGATATTGGGCTATACAAATAAATTGAATTGCTATGTTTTGGGTTTTTGGTATTTGTTTGTTTTTGCCATTTGTTTTACTCTCTTTGATCTGTATTAACAAACGGGATATTGAAACAAATTTGGATTCATTTTTCATTTTAAAAAG
>OOFC01032007.1:0-21643 GCA_900323345.1 Pseudochromis fuscus | reverse complement strand
TCCTACCCCCCCATTTTCAGGCATGCGCTTCGCGTTGACGCCACCCCCACGTCCGAGCGAGGTCCGGTTCCGGAGCTACGAGCCTCTTCAAAACCAGGGTTAGTGCCGGGACTAGGGTTAGGGTTGTGGACTAGGGTTAGGGTTTTGGGTTCGACAGGTCGTAGAGATTCGAAACCAAGTCCTACCCCCCCATTTTCAGGCGCCCGGATCGCTGCGGTACAATCCCCAAGTCCCAACGACGTCCGGTTCCGGAGCTATGGGCCTCTTCCAAACCAGGGTTAGTGCCCGGACTGGGAATTGGGTTGGGGACTAGGGTCAGGGTTTCGGGATCGGCAGGTCGTAGAGACTTGAAACCAAGTCCTACCCCCCCATTTTCAGGCTCCCGGATCGCTGCGGTACAATCCCCAAGTCCCAACGACGTCCAGTTCCGGAGCTATGGGCCTCTTCCAAACCAGGGTTAGTGCCGGGACTAGGGTTAGGGTTGTGGACTAGGGTTAGGGTTTCGGGTTCGACAGGTCGTAGAGACTCGAAACCAAGTCCTACCCCCCCATTTTCAGGCGCCCCGATCGCGGCTGTACAATCCCCAAGTCCCAACGACGTCCGGTTCTGGAGCTACGATCTGGCTCAAACCAGGCCTGAGTGCTGGGACTAGGGTTAGGGTTGTGGACTAGGATTAGGGTTTCGGGTTCGACAGGTCGTAGAGACTCGAAACCAAGTCCAACCCCCCATTTTCAGGCGCCCGGATCGCTGCGGTACAATCCCCAAGTCCCAACGACGTCCGGTTCCGGAGCTATGGGCCTCTTCCAAACCAGGGTTAGTGCCGGGACTAGGGTTAGGGTTGTGGACTAGGGTTAGGGTTTCGGGTTCGACAGGTCGTAGAGACTCGAAACCAAGTCCTACCCCCCCATTTTCAGGCGCCCGGATCGCGGCTGTACAATCCCCAAGTCCCAACGACGTCCGGTTCTGGAGCTACGGCCCGGCTCAAACCAGGCCTTAGTGCCGGGACTAGGGTTAGGGTTGTGGTACACATTATTGTGGTATTGTATCAATAAGAAAAATTGGGGAAAAACTTCTTACATCTTTATAACTTTTTAAGAATGGTTTGTCTATTTTGTTACAAAAAGCAGATTTATACCAGAGAGTTTACAGAATTGTGAAACCATACCTGTGATTTTTTTTCCAGTTAGCTATGCAAATCTTTCTGTTCAGCTCCTTTTGCAATGAAATGTGAGATCTTTAGGCTTTTTTGGTTTAATGCTTGCAGGGCATCTTGAACAAAAACACTAACCAGTAAGTTTAACAGAAATTTTGGGGTGAATTTCCCACCATAAGGCACTTTGATTGAATTTAAATTGTTTTTTTTAACAGTCAAATCAAAAATAATTTTTGTATATGTGTACATACTACTGTATGTTAATGCTGTAGGTATCAAGGGTAATTGTATTGTAAATACAATGACTGTCATCTCTGATCTCATTTGGTGTCTTCAAAGGATGACACTGTAAACATTATTGATACATAGAAATGCAAAACCTATTTTAATACTTGTAACCCTTGAAAACCTTCTGTTTTGTATGTCCAGTATAAATTAAAGCTCTGCTGTAGTGCTGGTAAGTTTGGAATTAGAACCACTTGTCTGACTTCCTGAAACATCTTCTTTGTTCAGTGATTCTCTGTGGTGAACGATGGAATCAGAAAGAAGGAAATAAAATATATAAAAATATATATAGGTTACTGGAAAAAAAAATATTAAAAATTAGAATAGAATGGAAAATAATATTAACAAAACAAGCACGATAAATAATAAATACCCCAATGTGCAAGTATGAAATGTGCAACGACTAAATGTAATGTGCAAAAACCAAAAGTAATTATTGAAATGTGCAAAAACCAAACGTTAAAATGAAGAGATACACTGGACATGTTAGAAAATTCCTATAAAGTTTGAGGTGGTATCACATTATACAAGTGGACCGCAGAGAAGCTTTGGTTGGTCCTGTTAACACTATAAAGTAATGCACATTATTCAAGGGGAGAACCACAAGTAAATATTACCGCAAACATACCATTGTAGTAGTTACGTTTTTTTATTATTTTTTATTATTATTATTTAATTATTTTGTTTAATCAAGTGTATTAGTCGCTTCTGTGAAGTCTCAGTATGCGGAACTCCCTGCAGACTCACGATGATGATGATGATGAGGAGGACGAGGAGGAGGAGGAGGAGGAGGATGTTGTGAAGGCAGGTTGTAACTGACCGTGCCACTCGTTCATCGACACAGAGGCGGACTCACATCATGTATCATTGCTGCGAGCCAGTCACACGAGAGTAGCAAGCCTCTTTAATTCCAGCTTGTTGTCCGACGTTTTCCATGATCAGCCGTAACATCCAGGAAACCACGGCTGAACTAAGACGAACATCGCCGCCTCTCCTCCGCTGTGACCGCGGAGGGCACCCAGCACCCAGGCCGTCATCAGCAGCTGGCTTCGCAGCGGCTAACTGGCGAATATAAAGCAGGTAAGGATGTTCTTACACGTGCTGCTGTGGTATTCAAACACCACGCAGTACTTTCGTGATTTATATCCTTTCATGTGTTCTGGTACGGGGACATGTTTTTGTTACATTTGACGGGTCACTCTTAACGATACAAAACTACTCTTAGCAAGCTAGGCGGCTAACTAGCTAGCTAACTGCTAGCTAATCCAGCCGTGACGTAGGAAAGCATAAAGCTAACAGAGGAGAGGAGAGAGGATGCTTCGTCCGTGTGTACATGTAACCCGACAGCCCGTCTTTAAAATAGTAATAGGATAAGTTGTCTACAAGCTGCACAACCGGTTGTATCTGAGCTGTCATGTCATTTATTACAGTGGTGTCGGTAATGTTATCTTCCTGTCAACGTATGTGGTCACCTCAGCTAATCTCTACTGTTAGCTTGTTAGGGGGCGGGGGGGTCTGGTTAAATTCACTCTACACGTCGTAAACCAGCTAATCGTGAGGGATTTGTTCTCTGTGAATTGACACACGGTTACAATTTCCCTTAGATATCGTGTTCAACACTCACCACGCCTCAAGTATTGTTGTATACAATTATTGCACAACGTACATTGCAGATTCCGACAAAAAATACATGTGACAGCCATCACGACTGCTGAGAAAAAAAAGGCTTCATAAATGAATTGCGTGGCCATGCTGCCGTGGTAAATACAGAGGTGGTTATGGATGACAGCAAGGTGAAAAACATCCCTGAACATTGCAGAACAAATGAACCCAAATCCTTATAGGGCAAAAACGTTGTGGTACATATTGGATTTCAGTCAACATGTTGATGTATTTAATGCAGCATCATGTTTATTTCAAGGGTAAATTAATAAACAGACAGCTATAGGTGCCAGTGGCTAGCTACACATTTATGACCACACATCAGATTAAATGATCATGAGGTATATTAGACTTTGTGTAAAATATGTATTAAAAAGCAATCAGAAATGCTTACATTGGACAAATGCATTGATTTTTCCCTGGAGTGTCTTTGCTGTGACTCAGGATCTCATGTGTGATTGTAAAATGCAGGTGGAGTCAAAGGATATTGTAACATAGGTGTATTGGTATGTGATGTTGCGTAAATAAAATTAAGGCTTGCTTGTTGGCATTGGAGTATAAAAAGCCTGCCTTACTCAATTTGATGTGTGCCTACATGATGGCAGAGGACATGAATACACACTGTCACCATACCACTGCCCTCAACTACCACTCAGATTACACAAGTAAAAAGTAAACCTACAAGGTATAATGCAAATTTTTAATGCACATGGTTATTTCCCTATAGACAAACAGATAACAGAACACTGTCAGGGCTTTGGTTATAGGACTTTTTGACTGAAATTTCAATGCTTAGAAACTTGGCCCTTACCCAAGCATCTTATAGGGCGTTTTAGATCAATATATAAACAGATAGAGGAGTCTGCTCTCTGTGTTGGCCTTGAGAGGTCCAGGCAATCATTTGGTGCTAACCAGCATTATTGGCAGGGGACCAAAATGGTTCCCATATCAGTTCATCTGTGGAAGATTGGAATATTGGTTCAATAAGAAAAGATTGAACTCTAAAAGTGAGAAAGCAGTGGTCAATACTTGTTTAATGTATACGTCATCTATTTCTTGTTTTTGTGGCCTGGTTGAACTCAATCTCTTTCAGCAGCTCTCTCCATTGCTAGCTACTGCTGTTCACTGTGACTGGCAAGAATTGCTGTCCATGTTGGAGGCCTGTGAATCATATCTGTCTCCTCTCTGTGCTTACATAAGCACGGAGTGCTGCCTGCAGACCACTCTGAAGAGATTCATCTGTTGTGTTAACCTACATCATTATCTTGTCTTTTGAAGATTACACTGTTGTGGTGATTTGATATTCTCGAGAGAAATGAGGTTCATTACTAAACTCACTCATTAAAGGCAATCAGTGATGTGGCACAGTCCTTCCATCCTTATCTAAAAATAATATTGTGGTCCTGCATCTTTGTGCTGGATGAGTCTGCCTACAGCTCTGCTGCTTCATAAAACAGCCATTTTGGCTTTGGACCAGGAAGCATCCAGTTGCCAGACCTGCATGTAGATTCATTGTGCTGATGGCTTTGTAAGATAAAAAGGGTTAGGTCTGTATTCTGTTTTGGTGGAACCCTCGCTTGAATTACCTCCCCTCTGTAATTAGGTGTTGCTCTGAGCAAGATACATGTTGTGGCTGCTCTCCAACTTATTAACAGTTCAATAAATGACCTCAATTGTGTATAAATGTTTGTTTTGACATGTGGCTATGGGTTCTTTCCACTGTCTAATGTTAAGTGAGGGTTTGCTTTGGTCTTCTTGTACATTGACATGCAAAAACCTGTGGGAGACTGTCATACTTTTAGCGCATTTGAATACATTAACAAAGTTCAATGAGTCATGACATTAAGCTGACTCGGCATGATGTGTTTTGAACCATGTCTTCCTATGACACCACACATCATGTACTTAAGAGTGTTAGCCAGTTTAGTAAGTCCTGATATGAACACTGTCAAATATTAACCAGCTTATTTCTTCCCAAATGTGAAAAGCATAAGGAACAGTATTATGTAATTATAGGAGCTAAACTGTGTATATTTAGATGCTTAGGGATCTCTCTGTTTCTCTCTCTGTTTCTCCTTTTCTCTCTCTTTATCGTTTCCTTTCTCTCTCTTTTTAAAGATTTATTTGGTAATTGAGTAACATTTTGACCATTTTGCCTTTGCACTTGCTCAAGGTGTGCTTGGATCTTGTGTGCCTGTGTGAATGGCTTCTTTGCTCTCAAGTGGAGCCATTAGACATAATTACACCCATAATGCACCTGGAGCCTTGTGTGATAAAGTCATCCCTGATGTCCTAATATCCACTGGACACAGCTGTGTCACACACACCGTGGCTACTGAGGTTAATGAAGGCCTTTGTCGGGTTGTGTGACTTTAGTGTCAAACTCATAATTTACTTGCAGTCCATTTGTTTGCCCAGTTGTCTTTGTGTGCCTGGACTGCTTTTGCCAACCAAGCAAACATCTCTGAAGCATAAAACTCACTTGTGAAATGTTAGTATTTATTTACAGTTGGTGTAAATAAATTTCCAATATTTTCAGTTTGTTATAGTTCATATATGTTGTCATATACTAAACAATTTTTGCAGCAACCGCAATTAGCAGGTGTAAATGAGGCCTTTTTAAAGGTATAATTATAATGGCAAGTCATTAATGGGTAAGTGGCGTCCCAAAACTGTGGAAAATCAACTGAGCAACACAAAATCTGCAACAACAGTGGTTAAACATAAATCGGTCACATTTTTATGATTCATGTCAAAATCCTTTATTTAATGAGCTGTTGGTCTTTTCTCAGTCTGGGTCTGACTTGCAGTAATTATATTAATAGAGTTTTGAGTGCAGCAGTGTGACCCATGGGTTTGATTGTAGATCCTTTAGCTTATCAGAGCATGCATAGCAGTCTATAAAGTGACAGGTAAAAGCTGCTCCAGGTTCAGCGTGTTTGTGTTTCAGGGTGGAGTTTCTGAAGCAAGGCCTTATGTGACATTTGTTGGCGTTAGAGTAAAGGCTGTCTGCCAAGGCATGATAGCTCTGGTATCCTGTCACTGTAGAGTTTGTATTGAAGTATATCTACTGTTGGTGTCCAGGCTCACGTTTTTTTAAAGTGTAATCGAAAAATAGATTAATGAAGACATCACTGCTTTCAGGTTTTGCCGCGTATCCCTGAAAATTACAAAGCAAGGGCGTCTTTGTAGAGCCGCCATTTTGTAGTGTTTAACAGTCATGCTGGGAGAAATCTGCTGTGGTAAGGGACAGATTCTCCAGACAGAAGTTCTTGTGGACTGTGGTCTTAAAAAGCCAGTCTCTCCTGCAGCCACAAGATGTTCTTTCTAATGAACATGTTCATTGTTATCCTCTTCACTGCTTTTATTACGCTGCAGATGTAAAGCATGGTAGCAGATATAGATGTAAATGAAGCAAATTGAGTTTGTTCCAGGTTCACCATCTATATATATATATAAAAAAAATGCATTATATTAATAGAATGAAACATCTGTGGGGATGTCTACATAATAGTGCTTCTGCAAATGTATAATCCCTCCCCTGTCCTGGTTTGTTTGTTTGTTTTAAAATGAATGGTTTATGTGTTGTCATTACCCTCCTGAGAGTAAACCTAGCCTGCTGTGCACTGGTTGGTCTAGCTTTGTTTGACTTAAGGGCAGCTGTTGCATCACTTGCAGTGTACTCTCCCAGAAGCACCTCGGCTATTGGTTTTGATACGTTCTTGCTATATTGTCAGGGCATAGCTGTTTAGTTGTATCCATGTACCATAGTTTTAAGTTTGACAGCCAGACTGCAACAGTAAGTAGCTCCATGGAGGCGAGTAGCTACCAGTAGAGGTGCTGGTTAAGTTCACACGGCTGTAAGGGCCATAGTACAAGCTGTCAAGTGTGCTCAACCACAAAGGCCTTAAGCTGCTTAATATATCAGCCGCTCTATATCCTCCAACCAAAACAACCAGCTAACATAATGGTCAAAATGGAGAAGTTAGGTTTTAAACACAACACTGTAATGGTTTCTGCATTGTGTCATCGTGAACATCAAGTTTACTTCAGAGAGGTCAGCTTGAACAGGAAACTGGCATTGGCTGCAGTTTTTCATACAATATCTCTGCTGTCAGTGAGCGCCAGAATCAGTTTCTTCTGAGGAGCTTACCCTTAACAGTGTTGATGTTATAAGTCTTGCCTCCTTATTGATTGTGATTGATTGGTGATAACGAAGGGACATTGATGTTCAAAAAGTTGAACTCTGAGGGGCATTTTTTCACTCTGGACACCAAGCGCTGTCCACACTGAACCCCAGGATTTGTTTGATATAGGATAGGATTTGTACAGAAAATAGAAGCTGGCAGCCAACAAGAGCTACCTGTGGACACAGGCCCTGAAAGTTTTATATGGGTGTACTATGAATTATTTATTTGTTTGAACACCCGGGGACAGCACACCACAACATATTCCTCTGTCCACTCCTCACCTGATAAAATCTTCAATCTGATAAATCTTTGTTGCTCTCCCCGTATGAAAACTGCTTCCTGTCATGTTGGATGTAAGCCCCTGTGAAAAGTGGTTATTTATGAATGAAGACGTGATGAGACAGGTAGAAAGAAAGTAGAGATGACTGCAAATTTGAGTAGAGTTATAGCACACAGAACTTTTTATAGGGCTTGACATTTTAAAAAGTCAAAGACCATAAATCATGAAAACATATTTAGCCCAGTTTTGTATCTCTGACTCATGTGGCTGCGAGGTGTTCTGAAGCTGTAGCTGACCAGGTTTCTTCATAATGCATACATATTGTTTCTCATTGTTTTTTACTTTAAATATATGACACAAAGTGAATTCTTTTTTTGTGTTACAGGTCTGAATCTGTCCTTTTTTTGAACACCCACAATGATAACCAAGGAGCTGCATCCCATCTGTGCCCCTGAATTTTCCCACTTGTGATGGAAAGACACTGCTGACTCAAGAGGGAACATATATCCTGGATGCCGTGACATACAGGACGTGGTCAGTCCAAGATGGAGAAAAAGAAAACGTGCCCTCGCCTTCTCGACTACCTGGTGGTGGTCGGAGCAAGGTAGGAACTTAATCTGACTTTAAGTAGTAGTTTAGCTTCAAGCATATGTGAATGAAGTGAAGCCTATTGACACTCGGCGCTCAGTGGTTGTTACACTGGTCGTGGGCAGTGGTTTTGTTTGTCAGAATGCATGAAGTCCTAATTTGTCATTGCATTTTTTAGTGAACCTATTTCTCGATGTGTGATGGTTTCAGTAATTAGCCATGCTTTTCCTGTGGACTTTCTGCAGTAGTTGCACAGCCTGTGTCATGCAGCATAGTAGCGCATTGTTTCCAGCATGATCGCTGCAGGGATAAAGAAGGATTCACATGGAAGCAGTAAAATCAGCAGTGTTTGGGGCTATACAGCTTAATGACAAGTTCACAGTTGTCTTGGACTTCCTAAACAACTCAATAATAAGACTAGAAATGTGCTACTGTAACCTAGGAGGTACTGTCAGGGCATTAGGGCATTGCATTTGATTATTACGTGATCAAAGGCTTTGGCTGGTCCTGTAATAAAGGCTGTCTCTTTTAATGACCATTTCAAATTAGATTCAAAATTTTTTTTAACAAAAAGGGAAAACTGGTTTGTGTAGTTAGAAATTGTGTAGAGAATACACAGTTATTAAACTGCAAAGAACTAGTGATAAGCACTGCTCTATAACACATGTTGCATCTTTCAAAACAAAACAAATGTTTGTTCATCTACCCTTTAGGCAGCCAAGTAGTGACAGCGTGGCCCAGACCCCACAGCTCCTCCGCCGCTACCCGCTGGAGGACCATCACGACTTCCCGCTCCCACCAGACGTGGTTTTTTTCTGCCAACCAGAGGGGTGCCTGAGTATACGCCAGCGAAGGGTTAGCCTTCGTGACGACTCCTCGTTTGTTTTCACGTTAACTGACAAGGACTCAGGAATCACCCGCTATGGAATCTGCGTAAATTTCTATCGGTCTTTCCAGCGAGGCCATCACCGTCCTCGAGGGGACAAGAGCGGCCACGCAGAGACAGCAGCACAGGCGGCAGAGACGGCAGGTGAAGGGTCTGATGGCAGCAGTGGAGGTCCAGCCTCTGTGGTATCTCCACCTAACAATGCAGAGTCAGCTCCTCCGCCCACTTCCGGCGAAGAGACCGGACAACCAGGTGCCGAGCTAAACGCCGGCAAGTCCCCACAGCACAAACGGAGCGCTGCTAAGATGGCAGCCAGGAACCGCAACAGCACACTGACCTCACTGTGCATACTCAGCCACTACCCCTTCTTCTCCACCTTTAGGGAATGCTTGTATATTCTAAAGAGGCTGGTGGACTGCTGCAGCCAGAGGCTAACTCAACGAGCTGGGCTCCCTCGTGCCACCCAGAGGTGAGGTTAAAAATTGCATCCACCGTAGTGTACAAACCACTTCTTTGTGTATTGTAGTTTCCTCTCAAGGTTCACAGTGGTGGACACTGAAACTCATCATTACTGTTTTAGTCAGGCCAAGCTTTGATTAGCCAGGCTCCCAGTGCATATGTACTATATTTTCTCTAATAGTTGCTAGGGGCTATATTCACCTCAACTCCAGATGGTAATAGGCCTCAATTTATTTGAAGCAGGCTTGTATTAGTGGCAGGACTTTATTTCTAAATTCATCCTTTGATAAATTTAGTCATATTAGGATTAGGATTAGGGTCAGTCCATCATGCTGTAAATACAAACTCAGCACTTCCTTTAACTTTTCAAATCAAAAGCCCTCTAGCGTTACAGTGGACAGAGCATATGCAGGCACACCATAGGTTTTATTTACCCTTGTTTTTTTTTCCTGGTTTGTATTTGGAGTCCAGCTTTTATTTGTTTGTGTCGATACTACTGCCGGCCATTGCTGTTTTTTTTTTTTTAATTTGAAGACAGTAAATTGGTTTGAAGGTAATGTTTTGTGTTTCTATGCTGTTGAAACTAACTTTAGACACTAGAACAACTACAACAAAATTGAAATGCTGATTGCTGTGCAAGTGGTGTGCACATTTATACTTAACAGATGATGAAGACTTATTATTTTTGATACTGCATGTCCATTTTTTGTTACGCTTTAGGCCAAATGTCAACTTAGATTACAAGATCTTAGAATTGGAGAACAGGCACATTCCCTCTGATATTTTCAGAGTATGAATAGCTTGGATTTTATTTAACCTATGGCATTTACTGTCACACCAACAACTTTTAGTTCTTTACTTAGTCAGTCTGATGTTTATTCCTCCAACTATTTTATGTCCTCTTGTGTAAGTAACTTCACAGCAACTAGAGTGAACAGTTGACTGATAATCCACCCGTAAACCTTTTTTAAGCTGTAGAATAGAATCTGTGAATCTTTTTCAGTTTTACATTTTAAAGGGTAGAGAAGTGATCAAAAAACAGTTTTTCAGTGTTCCAGTGTTCAGCCTACTCCTTTGTTTCTCCCCATCTGCTTCTTTCATTGTCCACCTGTTATCTGTATGTTTGTGTGGCAAAATTAATACAGGAGCTTTTGTCTGTGTCTCCATGCAGTCTTGCCGACCATCTGCAGCTTGTCTCTCGTTTTCACAGCACGCTTTATGCTATCGCGCTCCACCTTGATAATGAATAACAGTAACCGAAATTTGTCACGCCTCAAATATTATTTTTCCAGTGTTACAGATCTGACTGTTGTACAGGTTTTTTTTAAGCAAAGGATTAATGTTTGATTGACTTTTGTTTGTTTGTTTTTTTAAAATAATGAACCACAAGGTTGTACTAGATTAATTTCGGGTACTTCTCATTTCATTTTATTTACAGCTGTGCACTGTATTTTGTTTTGCTGTTGTGCTGTAATGTGGCAATGTTTACTTTGCTCTTTGGGTTATTCGGTTGCCACGGGTGACACAACAGATTGCAAATTTGGAGTGACAAAGTGTTAATTAGGCTGTCACTTCACGCTGGTCTGGGTCTAGCATGATTGTTATTTATAGCTGTAGAGCTGGTCCAGCTTTTCCCCTCATCACAACAAGAGATTGGAAATGTTTAATGCACAGCTAATCTCTTACCTTGGCATTTGGTGCCTGCTGTGGTGCATTTACTTATCAACAATATGGAGCAATGGTCTCTCTGACAACCTCGAAAAGGCCATTGAAGCCCAAGGTAGAAAAGAAATGATCTTTTTTTGCTTCTTTTCCTGACACGGTTTATAGAAATGTAGTGTTGCAATGACAGAGGAGGAAGGAGAGCCATTGCATAATGACTGTGAGCGCTTTGTGGTATGGCGGCTCTGACAGATTGAGGTCTCTGGCTGCCTTTGGGTAGCAGCTGCAGTTGGTGGGAGGGCTCTGAAGGACTAATGATTTACCTCCGTCCTTGCTACACACACACACTAAGTATACACTTTAGAAAGGGTAATGGCACCATGTGAGTGTCGAGTGGAGGGTTTTCACATCAATATTTCGGCGATTGCTTAAGAGCCTCTCCTGTGTCTCAATCTCATTTGCTCATCATATTAGCGATTCACTGAGTGTTTGTTTAGGCCTCTTGGTAGCTGTTTGCAGTAATAAAATGAGCCAGTGATTCACTCTAGTCTATTTTTAACCTTAAAATTTTTATTGACTGATAACAATACAACTATTAGTAAAGCTTTGCTTGTTTTACAATTCTTATTTTTGTAATCAATGCTTGTATGGGTTGATTTATACACAATCTGCATGTCTTTTCCTACACTAATATGAAGAAATTTCATTTAGCATAGTATTTTCTTGTGTTTTTTTTTTTTTTTTCTTAATATTTTACTGGAGACGTCATCAGTTCCAGGTGATGACGTTGCATTTTAGTGGCTTAATGGCTCACATTGATATTTATATTTTATAACATTTAATCTGTGAGGGTTTTATTGTTTTTAAAGGATATCATCAGTCTGAATGTTGCTATTCATGATCCAAATATATTTAATGTTTGATATGTTTCAACTGGTCGAGAAGATTTGACTGGACAACATGACAATGTGGTGTCTTCATAGTGCCATATGTCATGTGACAGTGTAACATCACATGTATTATAGATGGTTGTGAGAGCATTTCAAATAAGTTATGTTGTGTACTCACATAAACAAGGGTCGATGCATGTTTCATGGTATTTAGTAATACAGGTTTTGACTGACTTACTCTTGTAAACAATACCAGACACTTACTGATACTTACTACTTCCTGAGATTTGAAAATTACTGTTTTTTTGTTTTATGTTCTAACTATATTTTATACATTATATATAGTTTGGTATTGGGTGTGAATAGGAGGTGCCACAATTGGAGTTATAAAACTTGTTCTGGGCTTTGACATCCTATAGATTATTAAATCAATAAAAATAATGCATTGTATCTTTTAAGCCCAAAGACAAAGGAAGGAAACCACCAGGTATACAATTCTGAGAATCCTCCTTGTTTATGTCCTTTGCAGGGACACCATGTGGCGAGTGTTTACTGGTGCATTGTCCGTGGAAGAGAAAGGCAGCCAGCTGCTGGCCGACCTACGGGAGATCGAATCCTGGGTGTACCGGTTGCTGCGTTCACCAGTACCACTGGCAGGTCAGAGACGTGTGGATGTGGAAGTGCTGCCCCACGAACTCAAACGGGCGCTCACCTTTGCCTTGCCTGACAACTCCCGCTTCTCCATGGTCGACTTCCCCCTGCACCTGCCCTTAGAGCTGCTGGGTGTGGACGCCTGTCTGCAGGTCCTCAGCTGTATCCTCCTAGAGCACAAGGTGAGGACATGTTAGTTTAGGACGCAGACTGTTTGGCATCAATCATCAGCTGAGTCTGTCTCATTATATTCTTTTGTATTTTGTGAATACATAAAGGACCAGGAGAAAGTGTGCGGGTTTCTATGGCTGCAAGCAAATTACTGATTCAATCAGTGCTAAAAGGAGAAGGGACAAGCAGAGCTATATTTAGTATGTTGTGATTGGTCAGTGGTTTCCTCTGGAGTGCAGCTGTGTACCGCTGCCTAGACAAAGAAATTATATTTTTTTCAAAGACCTCTGAAGAAATGTCCTTAGTGACCTTAATCAGACATTTTCTGTTGTAAATGTAGGCCAACTGAAGCCATTTTACTGCAGTTTGGACAAAGCATGATGGGTAAAAGAAAACTGTGGATAGTTTATGACAGAGAGAACAAACCCATCTCAGTCCTCTCTGTTGTCTCTGATCTTTAACACTTGAAGCATCAGTATGGATGTAATAGGAATCCTTGTTTGGCTTCTGCTGGTGTAGTGTTACTCCTGGTACACAGTGACATTGATACTCAAGCTCATTTGCAACCATCACAAATCAAACATACAAACCTACAGTTCACTCGCTCTGCTGAGAGACCGTAGCTTTGGATAAATGCTAAACAGTTTTTCTGCTTTTCTGTCACTCTGATTATCAAATATACATTTTTTTCTAGGCCACCTAACTAAATAGATGTTCCTCCAGCCAAAAGGTTTTTCATTTTCCCGGATGTGTGTTTGGAAATTCCATGTTTAAAGTGCAGATAGATTAAAAATTCTCCCTTTAACAGAATTTCCATATGCAGTCATTAGTTAGCTTTAGTGTTGTTTGCAGTCTCTCCCCACTTCTCCACAGGCTCGAGTACAGAGAAGTAACGTTGCCATCTCATATTCATCCATTTTGGGCTTTTTGTAGATAAATTCAATACATCATTAAATTCAGTCAGGCTGAACTAAGTGCTGCCTGAAAGCTCTCAAAGTGCCTTCCTTTAAACCACTCTGTACTGCCAAAATGGATTTTTCTCTCAGTTTTTAATATTTTTATTACAAATCCAGGACAAAATGAGTGTTCACACCTTTGAAATATCAACAAGAAAGAAAGAGTGAATATGGATAAATCAGTGTAATTGTGTGATAGAACACTAGATCAAGAAGTCAACCAGGTGAAAGTGTCTATAATAAACTAGTATAAAAGCAACAGGGCGGTGAACACTGCCTACATTTGTGTTGACATACACAGGAAAATAAGCTTGTAACATTTTGTTGTTGTAATTTGTTTCTAGGTCATTCTTCAATCCAGAGATTACAATGCTTTGTCTATGAGCGTCATGGCCTTTGTGGCCATGATCTACCCACTGGAGTACATGTTTCCCGTCATCCCCTTACTGCCGACATGTATGGCCTCGGCTGAACAGGTAGCAGTTTTACCAAGCTCACAGTTTTTAATCCCAAATGCCATCAAAATCGTAATTAACTGGTATGCTTCTCCCCCCGACTTCCCACAGCTCCTTCTTGCTCCCACTCCCTACATTATAGGTGTACCTGCCAGCTTCTTCCTCTACAAAGCTGATTTCAAAATGCCAGATGATGTTTGGCTTGTTGACCTTGACAGCAGCAAGGTCTGTACATCAGCGTCTCTGCATCAGCTTCTTATGTTTTTCTGTCTGTCTCTATGATGTGCAGCCAAATTAAGGTGCTATTGATGTAACATGTTGGCCCTCAATATTTTTTGTATTTTCTCTTTTCTTGAAATTAATTTCAAAGTAAATTGAGACCACTGTTTTTGCCGGCAGGTTATTGCACCTACCAATGCAGAGATTCTACCACCTCTTCCAGAGCCCGAAGCCGGCGAGCTTAAGAAACATCTAAAACAGGTAATGCATGTGATTTGTCTGATTCCTCTTTGATTTTTTTTTCAGTGTTTTCTGATTCTGCTGCAATGTGGCTGCCATGGTTCAGCCCAAAACCTCTAACAGTCATTTTACAGAATAACCCTCTGGATCTCAGGTACTGGATTTTTTTTTGTGACTGCTAGTTGATCACACTCCTGTGTAAATGTGAAACTTCTCTTTCAGCTGTGTGAAGAGTAGGTGCTTCCCTCTTCAGCAGAGTTGTATGTATTGTAGATAAGTGTGAGAGCATTCGAAATTGGTCTTGTAGTGCACTAACATAAACAAATGTTTTTCTTTTTTTCCTGTTTTCTTTGCATGCTCTAGCTCTTGGAGGTAAAAATCAGATGCTAGGACCCTGCTACCAAAGCAGTCATTTTTAGAATTACTGGTAGCAACTAACTTGCCCCCTCTGACCTGATTATCCAACATAACATCAGAATCTGGTTCTGATTCATGGAAACACCTCATGTTATATATCACCACACTGCAAACAAAACGGTCACATACCAAACATCTTAGTGTTGTTATTATTTTCACTTTACCTGCAGGAACAGGTGTTTCAAATTCACTTTTTAAACTTATTTTTAAATGACACAGTGCATCACTAGAGCCCATTATGAAATAATGTAGTTGTTATATAGATGGCTTTTTTAAGCAGCCAAGCTGATGAAGTGAATACACACATTAAAGTTGAACTTTTTTACTCTGATAGAGTCTGAATAGAACCAACATGGTCATTTCCACACATCAAATCCAATGTTTTTCTTCATATTGATAAAAAAAACCCATGTTTTTTTCTTTCAGTTAAAATTCTTCCACACATTGTTTGGTTTATTACACCTTGAATCAGAGCCAGTTTGTTAGCTGTGTGTGATTAGCAGCTCTTTCCCTGTGTGCGGGTGTGTGTGACTGAGAGGCTGGTGTGTAGGAATGTGCAAAGCCTCAGTTTAGCAGTTGTATATTTGGAAACAACTCACAAGTGTTTATCTGTGAATGAAGAAAATGTCACGAAAGATGGTTCAACGGATTATATAAAGACTGTGATGCCACAGCAGAATGCTGGTGATGTGAGAGTCTCTGAAAATACTTGCACTTAACACTGGTTCACTAAAATAAATGAGTCCAACCAAGTGACTGATTTATTTTACAAGGATTGATGTAATAATTTAGCTCACCTGATCGACAATTAGGAGTTTTCTTTTTTTTGTTGTTTTTTTGCGACAGGTGCTTTATTGTGCAAGTATTTAATCTATGTTTTTGAAAAGATCTGCTGTTCTGTATCGGTCATCACCACTCCATTGGGACCACTGGTTTGTAACCGGCTGGTCACCATGGATGACTTTCATGTGTCTTTTAGTGGCTGGATTCTGTAGGTGAAGTCTGTTATTGCTTTGTCTGTGTCTCACTGTCTTTCATGTTGAGCATAAAACATCTTCTTTTTTCTCTCTTACGGTCTCCTCTCACCTCACTCTCACTCAGTCTTTCCAATTCTCTTGCTCTCCTGCCAGTCCATCACCTTTTTCAAACACAAATTATTTTTTTCTTTGCTCCTTTCTTCAGAATAGAAATTGGAAAATGATAAAAGGACAAGGTCACTATTTTATTGCACAAACAAATAAGAAGAAACTCACATTTGCGTGGCACCAAAAAAAAACTTATTTGCTGTCAGCAAAAAAAAAAGCCTAATAGAGAAGTACTGTTGAAAGGAGACAAAGAAAAGAAAGGGAAAGGGCCATGGTTGTGACCCTTCCGTCATGTGCTGTTCCAGTGTCAGTCACGAAGTTATCATCCGTGGCCTTCATGTGATTCTCCTCGCATCTCTCTTATCCCCTTCCTAGTGTCTGGTTAGGTTGACCGTGATCACCCAAAAGCAGATCTTCTCCTCTGAAAATAAGGTTACTCATTTCTCCTCCTGTGGAATGTGTAATGCCCCTGCACGGATACCTTCTCTCTCACATTATTTTTGCTTGTCACTACTACTTGTCTCCTAATCTCGAGATTTGAAATAAAAGTGCATAACAGTGTGACAGAATGTTGCGGACCAGTTTATTAATACACTGCTTAGCTCTGGCTTGAGCATGACTGAATGTGCGTGCATCTATCTTGGCATCAGTGAGTGTTCTCGTAACCAAAACAAGATACGATGAAGCTAATCACTTCAACAAAGTTAACATTCATCCAGACCCAGCAACTAAATGTTCCATGCTAAGCTAAACATTGACACTTAAGTCTGCAGCAGTTCCTTCAAAGCAAAACCATGCATAGTGACTTACTTCCCCTTGTGCTACTCCTCTCCAAAATGACACACCCACCGCAGGCATCAACATGCAACAAACCCATCTTTTAGCTGCTGTTTAATATTTAGAAGTAAAGTAAAATTGATGAAAACAGAAAATGGGTCAGGAATGTACACTGCTAGGGAGCAGAGATGCTTGATACTAAGAGGGATTACTCTTCAGATTAATTTTAGCAAGTTAGATCATACCATAAAATCGCCCGTTAAACCAGATTTTCACTGAAAATCTCCATTTTAGCAGTTAGTCTCTTTAGCTCTCATTGTTTCCCTCTTTACAGAGGGCAAACAATGATATAATCATGTCCCTTTAACTGTAGAAATTCCTAATGTTAACTAAATGTTGATGCCAATTGTGGGAGTGGTCCATCACAGCGCTGTGTTTATTGTGTTTTGAGCCACTGCAATGTTTGTGATTTGTGTCACTTGTTACCTGTTCTAGGCCTTGGCCAGTATGAGCTTGAACACCCAACCCATTCTAAACTTTGAGAAGCTCCAGGAAGGTCAGGAGATGCCGCTCCTTCCCCCTGGACGAGATAAAGCTTCACCGTCCTCCACGGAGTTCAACCCTCTGATTTACGGCAATGACGTTGATTCTGTGGACGTGGCCACCAGGCATGTCCTAAAATATGTGTCTTTTCATCCTCTGTCTGTGAATCTCTGAAGTCAAATTAGACTTTTAAATGTCAAACTAAACCTTCTTTGTCTTGCAGGGTTGCCATGGTACGATTCTTCAACTCTCCCAATGTTCTTCAAGGGTTTCAGATGCACACTCGTACCTTGCGCCTCTTCCCCCGGCCGGTGGTTGCTTTTCAGTCGTCATCTTTTCTTGCATCTCGGCCTCGACGCTCTGGCTTTGCAGATAAACTCTCTCACACACAGGCAGTGGAGTTCTATGGAGAGTGGGCTCTCAACCCCACCAACCTTGCCTTTCAAAGGATACACAACAGTAAGACTTATTGTCATAGTTGTCCTGTGCTTTGTTAACTTGCATTATAGAAATTGTGTTAAATTAAATTGCTCATTTTTTTTTTTTTTTTTTTTTTAGATGTGTTTGACCCCTCCTTAATTGGAGACAAGGCCAAGTGGTATGCCCACCAACTGCAGCCAGTGGTCTACAGAGTCTATGATGGGAGTTCCCAACTTGTTGAGGCTATGGCCGGCCCCTTGGAGGATGAGGGCAATGAGTCTGACCCCACAGACAGGTAAGATGAAACCCTCTCAGTGTCAGACAAGTTCACTCTACTTAATTTACTGTTGCCTAAATGTATTAGTCTGTTTTTACTAAGAATGATTTTAATTTGTTGCAGTGGTAGTGACAGTGAGGCCTACGATGACTCCAGCTCATCTTATTCCTCACTGGGAGATTTAGTGAGTGAGATGATTCAAGGTGACATCCAGGGAGACACACCAAGTAAGTTGTGTTATTGTAAATATTGGAAACTGAACAGTTGATAAACTATTGATTAATAGAGACGGGGTGGGGTTCAGTAAGTTTACACTTTGAATGTGTATGTGTTTTGGTAATTTCTTGGTAATTAAGTTCTTTTGGTTTGTAAAATTTTCTTTTGATCTTTTTTTCTTTTTATGTACATATTCAAAATAAGCTTCTCTCTTCTCATTGTAAAGATGCATATTGGCCATATTTATTTTATACCATTTTTATTTTATTGTAATGTTTTTCCTTCATTGTTTTTTTTTTTTTTTAGGCTTGGACCCACCTACCCATGCTGCACTGGGAGATGCTAGTGAGGTTGAGTTTCAAGACTTCCACGACTTCAGGGAAGGTCATGGCTCGGAGGGCCCATCCAGTGGAGAAGGACCTTCTGAACCTTCTGATGGACAACCACTGCGCTCCAGCTCCAGCACAACTGCAAGCTCCAGTCCCAGCACAATTATTCAGGGAGTCAACAATGTGCGTGATGATTCCAGTCTGTATGAATCTAAAATTATCTTAGGATAACTGCATTTTCTCTCCCTGTTTTTCTGTTTTGCAGTATTCATATTAAGGATAAATTCACAAAATTCCTATTCATTCATCTGTGTTCTGATTTTTTTCTTTCCAGGAACAGGGGGAAGCACCTGAAATTGAAGCATCAGCAAGTGCTGCTTTGCAGAACCCAGTCCCTGGATTGGGCAGTCAGCCGTTCCTCAGACCTGCAGCTGATGCTGGTCTGGTGGAACCAGCCAATAAAAAGCAAGAGTATGACAACCCATACTTTGAGCCTCAGTATGGCTTTCCCTCAGAGGATGACCCTGATGCAGAAGAGCAAGTGGAATCATACACCCCTCGATTCAACCAGAACCTCAATGGCAACAAGTGTGTTAAACTTGTTCATCACTTGAATGAATACATTATCATCATTCAAATGAGCTCTCTGACTGACCATGATATGTTCTCTATCCAAACCCAGCATGTCAAATTATTCTTCTCATTCATGGTCTTGAATCTTTGGTGGTGTGATGGTATATGGTGTGAATGATTGAGAGTTCCCATGTTGTATGTTCTCCGCTTCTGTGATACACTGTTATACTGTAATGTCTTTTGTTGCTTTTTTTTTTTTTTTTTAAATTTAAGGGCACAGCGTCCTTTACGTCCCAGCAGCTTGAGGCTCCCAGGAGAGTCTGATGGAGAGGACTCACGCAACAGCTCGCCAAACTCCACCATTTCCAACAGCAGCAATGATGGATTTGGAGGACTCATGTCCTTTGCCAGTAAGAATATTTAAAGTGTAGATTATAGAAAACATGGAAACTGAGCTGATTTATGTGAATGATGATGAAGTGAAGCAATAAAATCTAAAGTGCTTCTCAGGTTAAATTCACCCATTCTGAAAGACTAATGAACAGTAAACCACATATTCATACAGTGTGATGAATGAGAATTTCCTGTTTTTCTCTCTTGTCCACAATATAGGATTACTGGATTTTCTTTGGAATATAACTTGATTACAGAGGACACTAGTTTAAGATTGGTATCAACATGTACAGTTGTAAAGTTTAGTTTACTAATCCACAGAGAATTATCTTGTGGTTCTGCTCTTAGACACAATAATGTAAATGAAGACTATTGTTTTTTGTGTGTGTGTGTGTGTGTACATGGCAAACAGGCAGCTGTACTCACCCATGTAGACCAAGTGCATTCAGAGCTTGTTTCCACTGTGATGGGTTACATTAGGAGGTTTTAATGTGGAATTTGTAGATTGCAGGTGTCCATTTACATATTTACTATTGGTTGATTTAACAATTCTCATCTGGATCAGTTGCCTTTTCTTTCCAAAAACTGCCTCGCTGCTGTTGATGAGTGTTGCTCCAAAATTTGTGTTAAATACCAGTTTTGCTTCATACTCAAAATGGTGTTCCTGTTTATTTATTATGTTAATATCCCTTTCACTACAGGCAATCTTTACAAGAACCATGGTACCAGCTTCAGTCTGTCCAATCTTGCCCTTCCCAACAAGGCGGCGAGGGACAAAGCAACGCCCTTCCCCAGCCTGAAAGGTAGGAGTGCACAGCTCAAATGACATTTGTCTAATTGTCTGTTCAGTGTGGTTTCAGGGATAATAAACATTATTTTGAATTTTTAGTTTTAAGGACATTTCAACTTACAACATTAAACAATAACACCCAAATAAAAAAGAAGATAAAGTGCCATTATCCTCTATTGTTTTCTGTCACACTCATGTAATTTTTTATATTGCTGGCTTTACATTTGCACTCATCTAGCTGATTATTAAAAGATTTTTTGAAGTTATTTTATCATACTTTTTTCCTCAAGTGTTCTCATTTGTGACATGTTTTATTTTAAATTGTAATAATTACCCAGTCTTTACTGGTAATACAATCACTAAATAAAATAAACCATAACTTACATAGACTTCCTGAAACAAAAAGGTGTAGCTTTTATATTTAGTACTTTTCACTTTAGTATTCTTATTTAATTAATTTACTGTCTGTTTTTTTCTCTACCTTTTTTCATTTCCTTTTCTAAATATTTTTTGGGGTAAAGAGTATTTTAATTTTGATATTGAGGAGGAAATGGAGCAAGCAGGTTTGTAGAACAGTTTTTTTTGTTTTGCTTTTGTATATAGCCTGACATCTCTCCCTCTGGATTGCCAAACACATATGGCACTATTTAAAGGAGAATATTGAGGATAAATCAAAGTTTTTCTCTCAGGAGTGTTAACAGGAAAATCCACTCAAAAACAGACTTCAAATCAGTCGTCACACACTTTGTTCTTCATTTGCAGAGATGAGCAGCTCTTTCGAATGGACAGTTTCTCTTAGACTATTGAATAAATTATGTCGAACGTGATCAGATTAGAAATGTTGACAGTGACAACAATGTGCAAATGTGTGCTCAGATGTCAGGTGGAAGTAGATAATGTGGCAGGGCAGGTTTTTTTTTTGTTTGTTTTTTAAAGGAAATCTTAGCTGTTATGTTCATGGTAAATTAGCACATGCAAATCTGTCAGGTTGTGTTTCAGGGACCAAAACTGCAAAATGGCAATAAGGGTGTTACACAAGTAAAATTTAAGTTTTTTTTAGAGGCTAGTATGAATTC
>OOFC01032005.1:11848-22664 GCA_900323345.1 Pseudochromis fuscus | reverse complement strand
AAGTTTCAGTGTTTCCTCCAAACTACTGTTGTATCAACATCATGTTGTTAAAGTGGTGCCTTCACCTGCTCATTTATTATTCAGCAGCTTATCCACCAGTAAACACTGTCCTCAGGTTCAAGGGACAGACACGCCTCCTCACTCCTCCCTTCATATCCAAATATGGTCACTTCTGGCTTGTTAGAGCTCGATATGTAATAACGACCCAAAATGTAACAACGTCCTGAATTGTTCTAAAAAACAAGGTAATAAAAGCTGAAATGTAACAACTGGTCAATAATGTAACAAAAGTGCTGAGCCTGAAATGTCACAAAAATTTTTAATAAAACCCGAAATGTAAGAAGTTGTTACATTTTGGTTTCAGCGTCTTGTTACATTTTGGGTTTTGTTACATTTTTTTCTGAGAACAATTTGTGTCATTGTTATGTATCGAGCTCTAACGTGGCTCCAAACAACCAACAGTTTGCTATTCAGAAAAATGAGATCACATGACATCACCATGACAACGATGAACTGACCGATGAATTGGATCAAAAGTATTTACAACAGTAGAATTTCTTTGTTTGAAGCGTTACCTAAATGTCAGAGATCTCACGTTACGATTGGTTCAAAATGTCAACACGTCCCTCTGCTGATTTTTATGTCATCGTTATCGACCAATCTCACAAAAGGACAGATCCTGTGTGTTGTGGTTGGTGTGCACAAAGGATTTAATGAGGTAAATACTTGAAAACCTGTTTTTTCAGTTTAATGACCAATTACTAAAAAACGAAAACAAAAACCCCTGTTAGAGTTTTTAAAGACTCCACCACTTCCTCCTGTGAAATGTAAATGTCCACTCTCTGTCCTTCTCTGGACGTCCTGAAGCTAATTGGCAGGAGATGATTTGATGCTGTCACAGAAATGCTGATCAGGTGTGTGTGTGTGCTTTAACCACCACGTTTCCTGCTTCACGTCCACACTCAGGAGCTTCCTCCTCCTCTCTGCCGCCGGGCCTCTGAGCAGATCCCCTGCAGGAGTCAGGGGGAAAGTGCCTTGCTCAGGGGCTCCTCAGCAGCAGCAGCGTTTAGGCCATTTAATGACCCGGGAATGATCTTCACTGATGGCCACCACCTGCACAGACACACACCAACACACCTCATATCAGCACGTATCTCACACACGACGCTTGTATCGAATATCACGCGAAGCTATGCAACAGGTGGAGGAGGCGGAGCTGCTTCATAGACGGGAATAGTACTGCAGACCATATCTATCTGAGGGATATTTACACTTATCAGTTATTGATCAATCAACCAAACCAGACTCCTAAACCTACCAAGTGATCAAATCTAAATTAGTGTCTTTTATTTTGAAAGGGAAGGCAGGGAGTTGAGATGATCCTGGAAAGTTCCTGGAGATCTGTGAGATGATTGGATGGCTTAATAGTTTCAATTAATGTGAGTGTGTTTAAATCCACATATCAGCATGTAGAGCTTCAACGCTGAGCTTCACATATCCAGTCTAAAATATCTGAAAACACTGTTGATATGACATAAGCTCCCTTTGGCCCCGCCCCTTAATTCAGACCAATAACAGAGACTAAACAGGTTGAAACAAAGTACTAATACAAAGTAGTAATACAAAAAGCCTTGTTAGAGCCCAATATTTTGTTATTGAAAAAAAAAAGGTAACAACAACCTGAAATGTAACAACTGGTCCATAATGTAACAAGATGCTGAGAACAAAAAGTAAAAACTTTTATTACTTTTTTTATTACACTTGAGACTCTGCACTTTTGTTACATTATTGACCAGTTGTTACATTTTAGGTCGTTGTTACATATCAGACTCTAACAAGCCTGTTGGATTTTTTTAAAATTGTTTTTGGATTATTGCAGAAAATCAGTTCAGTGGCAAATACACAGAAGTTTCTCCAACATGTAACCTGACACCACTTTTATCACTTTTTGAAATTCAACATCACCGCCACTGAACTTCTTGTAATTAGATTTATTAGCACACTGACCTCTTATTGAAGACTGACGACCTTCACTAATGAACAAATCAGCCATTTGTAAACAGCTGCTCTGTTTCTGAAGACCTGTAACAGTTTATAAAACCCTCAGTGATGCTTTGGGTTTCAGGACGAGGAAACAGAACAAGCAAAAATAAAAAGTAATTCCTTAGTTTTAGGATTTTAGAGTTGATGAGGATTTTGCATCAAGATGCTGGTTTCAGTGGAGAATCATGTATTTTTCTTTTCAACCTGATCTGAAGGATTTTATTCATGATTCTCAGTAAAAAATGTTTGGTTGTTTTTACTCAGTAAAAATTGTACTAACTACTGTACATACTGAGTTTATTCACCCAGTGAGATGTTCTGTTTTACCAAGTAGGTAAAAACTGTTTATTTACTGGGTGAAATGATCCCAGTATGTAGTTAGTTTAATATTTACCCAGTTCTGGGTTGAAACAAACCAACATTTGTGAGTGTTTCTGTCTGGATCTGCTCTTTAACAATGTCATTCTTCATAATGGGCTGAGTGTAATTTCCACAGGTGTGTTGTGGATGAAGACACCTGCAGACCTGTTTGATTCGTCTCCCTGATCTCTGCAAAATAATCTCCAGATTTTCATTTCTGACCCATTTTGAAAGAAGAAAAATCCAAATCCAGCAGATCTGGTTTGTTTTGTTGTGTGGAGGCGGCGAGTGATTCATTTACTACATAACAGTCCAAACATAGATGATATTATATCACACTGGAGCCTTTCCAGTGCAGTTTAACTCGATCGCTTCCCGTCTCAGAGACACGACGACAGGTTTTTACCATCGCTTGTTAAACAGTCACAACAGAGAAGAAGAAATCACAGAAACATGGAGGTCACAGGTCACAGCTCGAGGGTCTGAGGTGGAGACAGTTACAATATAGATACAATGTTTCAAAGCAAACATCTTTCTCAGTGAATCTCATCATATCAGAGGACAAACAGGAGGGAAGAGGAAGTGTCCACATGGCCTCATATGGACACTTCAGGGTTTAAGTAGAGTTAGCAGGAGTCAAAGTAACAATGTAACTGATGCTATAATGATATAACCTTTGATTGCTTGAAAGTTAATCACGTTTTCCTGAAAGTAAAAGCATCATTTAGTCTTTAGCAGTAATAACCAGTTCAGCTGTAGCTCTGAAGAACTTTGCTAGGTCTGGAGAAGCAGCTGATATCTATCTACTCTGCACCTGAACAGATGCTGGTGGTTGTTGTTTAACCCACAACTGGTTAAATGTTGGACTAACTACACGTTGGGTTAATGAGACCCAGACTGATGCTGTTTTTACACAACAATTAGTAGATTTTACCAACATTTTATTATTATTGACCAAGATGTTCAAGTTTTTACTCAGTGTCTAGTTTCAAATCAAATTCTGGGTAAAAAAAAACAGTAAAATGTTGATTAAAAACAGCATTAATCCAGCCTGTAGTAAAACAAACCAGCATGTTGAGTAATAAACTGGTGAGAGAGTTTCCTGCAGGTTCAGTGCGTCGCGGTGATGAGCTGCAGGAAACGGTTGGCGGCGGCGATTCGAGCGGCGGCGACTCGTCCTCGTCTTTATTCATTTGACAAGAGAGTGAAGGGCAGCTCCTCCTTTGATCTGAGCCCTGCACGCACACACACACACACACACACACACACACACACCTTTCAGCACAGGATTTTCTGGCTTTGCCACTTGAATGTACAACAACCCCCCTCCCTCCTCCTCCTCCTCCTCCACTGATGGGAGTTTTTCTTTGACTCCTCTCCTCTTTTACTTTTGTTCTTCCTCTTCATCACTTTCAGCCTTTAAATGCTCCTCCTCCTTGACCTCTTCTTTCTTCACCTTCACCCCTCTGGCCCTCCTCCTCCTCCTCCTCCTCCTCAGCTCACCGTCTGACACCACAAATCCACCAATCTGAGGACGGCGGCGGGACGAGTGTCAGGCCTCGTTTATTAAACTGATCCTGCAGCTTGATTCGATTGTGCAGATTGAATCATCTCACTGATGGATTTCTTCTCTCTATTGTTTCCCTGATGAAGCTGCAGAGGATCCTTTGCTCATCATCCTCAGCTTCAGTGAAACTTTGGATGGTTTTAATAAACGAGGCCGTCTCCTTCCTCCTCTTCTCTCTGCTGGAATGTGATCAACTCTTACTGTATTGTTGCAGCAGTGGTTCGGAGCAGCACTGACTCATGTATTGTTTTACAGTTGCACACCTAAACTGTAGTGTCAGAATAATAAAACCTCCGTCTGGGATCCTCTCACCGGGCCTCTCGTCTGTTTCTCTGCCTCTCCTCTCTGTGTGCGCTCGCTCCTCCAAAGGCGCATTAAGTGATCGATGACCTTTGCTGATGTGTATTGACACTTTGCAGGAGTTGAAACAGCAGGAGAGGAGAGGCTGCTCTCTTCCCCCTCGTCCTATCGAGCTGTGGTGGCTGGTGAGTAAAAAAACAAACAGAAGTCACTTTCTCACAGAAGAGGTGAATCATTTCCCTGAAGGTGTTGTCGAAAAGTGTCTTTTTGTTCCTGTTTCAAAGGTGAAAGTAACTCCTCTTCACCTGAAGGTCACCACCTGGAAACTACAAAGTAAACAGGTGAGATCACTGCACTGGATACTGGATACTGTCACAGTCCTGCACTGAACAACAGGCAGGGAAATAGTTTGTTACAATGTAACGAGGCACCAGAGGACTCAGTGTCTTCCAGAAGGACACTGAGTCACATGATTCAGTGTATTGTTACTTTGTTACTTTGTTTTCTGTATTCACTCTTATTTCTTGTTTTCTAGTTTCAGTGGTTGTTTCATCTTTGTCTGTCTTCCCATGTGTCTCCTGCTTCCTCTTTTATTTTGTTTTCCCTTGTGTGTATTTCCAAACTTCACTTCCTGCCCTTGTCTTGTCACACCTGTCCTGATTGTCTTGTCCTCAGCCCTGTATTTGTCCCCGTGTGTCCTGTGTTGTTGCTGGTTTGTTTGTAGCCTTTCCTCACGATCCAGCGTTTTGTTCATGTTGTGTTTTCATGGTGTTGTCTTGTTTTGTTGAACCCTCCTGACTTGTGACCCCGACACCTCTGCCTGGATTTAAACCTGCTGTAACTGATCCGCACCTGCCTCGGTGTCTGCAGCTGGGTCCCTGCTCCACTCCTGACAAACATGTTGACATCAGGAGGCGGGGATCAATCCCTGCAGTACCACCGATGGCCACTAGATGCTGGCTCCAAAAATCCTCATTTTCAATCCTCAGTCAATACATTTCTCCACAAGTCAATCTGACATCATTAAAGTCAACTCTTCTTCTCAGATGTCTGGTGGGAGGAGTTAGGGGCGGGGCTAGTCTGATTGACAGCTCTGCTCTCCAGTGATTTACAGCTGGTTTGGAGGCTCATTCACAGCTTTCTCAGGATCAAGGATCAAAATGTGAGTCCACAAACCAACGAGCGACATCACATCAGCTTCATATATTTCCTACACGGTGTTCACTGTGTTGTAACGTCTGCTGAGAGAACTGCATCCACAGGGTTAGCTGAATATTTCTGAGTGTGTACAGGTGTGAGTGATCCCTGAAACAATCACCATCCACCTGGAGGCTCTGAGTTCAACCTGTCCTGGAGACAGACACGGTCCTGCAGTCATGAGACCTGCTGCACTGAACTGTTAATGAAATATAAAATCTTCAGATGCTGCTGAACTCCAAGAACTCCTGCAGACTTCTTATAAAACCTGAGTGGATGTGGGTCAGACGGCTGCAGACTCCTCCCCTGCAGCCACACTGTTAATCTAACAAACCAGAGAGGAGCAAAGGTCGACTGCATTCATCTCCAACTTGAACAGGATCTTCTCATTACGCTCACTGCTCTGTCACAAGGCAGATAGAAAACCTCCAGTGTTGTACTTTTCACCTCGTCCTCATTGTTCTGCCTCCTCCTCCTCCTCCTCCTCCTCCTCCTCCTTCAGTCTTTGTGACCAGAATTCATATCTGCAGCTCCAGTTTGATGCTTTCAGAGGATCAGTGAAATCACCTTTATCCCCAGTTTAACGCTGCAGAATCTCATTAAGGTGCTTTGACAGTTCAGAGGTGTTGATTTGAAAAGCTTGAAATGTCTGTTTCAGTGCAGCTTTTAGCCTCTGCCCCCTCCTCTCCATCCATTAATCTGTCTGATAATCCAATCAGCTGTTTCTTCTCCTCCCCCTGACGTCCGGGGCTGTTAATGGTGCGAGAGGCTCTGGATCTCTGCAGCCAATTATCGGCCGACAGCAGAATTATCACGGTCGGTTTCCCGCCGACGGTTGGAGCGCTGACGGTGAGCCAGAGGAAACAGGAGGAATGATCCTGTCAGGACTCCCACCTGAGGCCCGGCCCGGACACATGAAGCCTCCAAAAACCATCTCACTGCAGGACCGAGCACAGGCTCATCCACATTAGCACCTCCTCAGTGCTCCTGGACAAGGAGGTGGAGCTGCACTGAACTGACAGCTCGGGAGGTGTCGACACAATCTCCAGGAAAACAGGTTTAACTGCTGCTGCTGGAAAGTCAGAGAGTGAAATGTCAAGTTTGAAGTTGCTGCTTTTTAAGGTCAATCATCAGGTTGGTGTTTTAGTTTCAGGATATTTTGAAAGCTGTTTTTTTATATCTTAAATGTTGCTACCAAACACAAAAGATAAATGAAGGCTGTCCAAAAAGTTACTTGGCAGATGAAGTTAGTCAAACACTGTGTACTTGTAAATATTTCACAATAAAAGCCTGGTTAAAAAAAATACATACAATCAGTACAGGAAGATAAAAGCAGAATAAAAAGCCAAGCATCAATACTCAAGGATCAATAAAGAGAATAAATAAATCGAATGCTATCACTGATATTGGCTGAAAATAATAAAATGATTGTGAATAATTTAAGAGACAAACGACAGAGGGATTATCACATCATATCAACACAATCTGTTTAATTTCGGCCTGACGACGAGGTCACGTCCAACATCATTTATTATTCATCTCTTTCATTGTTCTCGGTGCAGATTCAGCCGCATGACTCATTTAATATCAGCGCACAGATCTGTGAGGCGGTTTCAACAAAACACTGAAAACTGAGAGAGAAGCTGCAGCTCGGTGAGATGATGTCAGGATTTCAAAATAAAAGCTCAGGTCTAAACTCAGCGGCTGCAGCACGATGGGAAGAGTTTTCTGCACATATTTAAAGATGACGCAGAAACAGTTCATCAGGTGGAAGTGTTGTTAGTCAGACCGTCGTGGGCGACCAATAAGAAAGAGGCGTTGACGGTGACCTGACAACAACTGTTCACTTCAGGGAGACAAAGAACAATTAGAGAGGAACACAAAGAGGTCCAGATAGTGCAGCTTCAAACTCAACAACAACAAGTTTTCACTGTTTTCTTCACATTTCAGTGTTAAACACAAACACACAGTTGATGCTTTGTTCCAGTTTCCTGCTGCTTCAGTATTGATCAGATTATTGGTTAATTTATCTGTGGGGTTGATGGGTTTAGCTGATCAGTGACAGTGGAGACAGGTTTTATTGTTGGTTTTACCTACAACTGAGTAAATATTCAACGACAGGTTTGATTAATTTCACCCAATGAGATGAGATGATTTTATCCAGTAGGAAGAAAACTCGGTAAAAACAATAAAAACAGAATAAAAACAATAAAGTGTTGAGTAAAAACAACAACATGTGCTCAGCAATGATGAAATAAAAGTAAAACTTACAATAAAATACAATAGAAATGCTGTTAAAATTTGATATTAGTAGAATTTTAAATGAAATAATATGAAACTGAATTTAAAAATCCTCAGTTTATTTTTAATGATGTTCATTTATTTCCTTGTATTTTATAAAATATGAATAAAATAAACAGTTACTTGTATTAGTTCTCACTAATGGAAAACGAGTCATAGCTGTTTAAACAACTATTGCACATTAACAGAATATTAAACAATGAAGTGAAAGGGTTTAATGTTTGATTATTGTGGTCCTGTTTAAAAAGCCTGTTTGCTGAAAGCACCGAGGTCGCTTCAAATTACAATGATTTTCTACAACAGTGTGAACCAATCACAGCATCCGGAGTAAATCACCCCCAGAGGTGAAGCTCAGCTGCAAACACATGAGCAAAGATGTGTGAAATAAATGTTTTCATTTCCACACAGGAGCCAGACAACTATTTAAAAACAGCAGCCTCTCAGCTCTCATGTTAAAACTGCAAAACAACACAAGTCCTGAAAACATGTCGTCCCACTCCGTCCAAACTGGGACCACATTTAATGATCGATGGAGAAATAAGTAACGTTTTAATTTCACCGTGAAACAGAAACATGTTCCAGGACTGTACGGCTCCAGTAATGTTTCAAAAAATTTGATACAAATTAGTTTATTTTACTGACAGGTCAGTGTGGTGTACAACACATCAATAACCATGGTCTGTACAGAGAGTGGAGGAAGCTAATGTGACATCATCCGTTGGTTTGTGATGTCAGGAGTTTGGTGTTTGAACATGGCCGTGTTGTTTTTCTGGAGCAGGAAGTGACCATATTTGGACATGAAGGGAGGAGTGAGGAGGCGGGTCTTACCCTTGAACCTGAGGACACTGTCCAATGAGGATGAGACTAGAGCCTCCAAACCAGCTGTCAATCATTGGAGACCAGAGCTGTCAATCAGACTAGCCCCGCCCCTAACTCCTCCCACCAGATCTTATCTAATGACATCAGAATGACTTGTGGAGAAATGTATTGACTGAATATTTCAGGATTTAAAATAAAGGATTTTTGATTGAAGTCAGTTGGAGCAGCACCTGGTGGATGTTGGTGGTATTACACTTGTTTGCACTAATACATTGGCTTCACTTTAAAAACCTGGTATTTCGTCCAGTATGAGTCCAGTGTGACCAGTATGAGTCAAACTGGTAGAAAGGTTTGAGAGGTCCCTGTAAAGAGAAACTGCTGCAGATGTTCTGATGTGTTTGTAAAGAGGCTTCAGGTCGTTACAGCTGAAATATGAACTTTTCAACTCAAAAATCTGAATATCAACTGTGTGCCATCATCATATGAAACAAGCTGCAGAAGTCAGACTGCAGTCATGTCGTCCTCTCAGCTGCTGTCGATACTCCAGTGGAAATACTTCAGTAAAACCTACAGCTCATGTGATAACCTTTAATTATCTCATGGAGGTTCTGCTGGATATTGAATCTATTGTGAGAAACTGGAGAATCAGACTGTTAATAGAAAAATGTCTCCCAGTGGGCGCGGCCTCCTCGGGTTCACAATTGAATCTGGTCATTGATTGGACGACTTCAGAAAGGTTGGCAGGACTGAAAAGATCAACTGACTGCAGAGAGGAAAGTCATCCATCCTGTGAGTCTGTAAAACTAATGTCACATTTATCCAGTCATCCTCTGTCCACACAAAACATCTGCAGCCACAGCTCATTAGTCAGCTGCACTCACAGTTTGTGTCTTGTTTTGAATGAAGCTGTCATCATTAAGGTGATGAAGAGTTAGGCTGGTCTCCTTCTTTAACATGTTAGCTTAATTACATTATTACTTTACTTCTGTCCTCATAAAACATTGTTTTTTTTTCTTTTAATTTATTCTTTAGAGCCAAAATACTAAGAAATGAGAAAGTAGAAACTTCTTATTCTCACTGTACAGACTGAGTCAGCTGCAGGTACAAATACTATGCAGTGATGATGCAATGACAATTCTGACCAATCACATTTCAGTACCTGCTAGAAGATGGGCGGGCCCTTTTATGGAACTACAATAGAGCAGGTACTGAGAGGTTGTACCAGGTACTAGTAGGGTAGGGTACCGAAATTCAGTTCCAAGTAGGAACCGAATTAAATTTAGTGAGTCCCGGGTACCCATAAAAACATATAATTTCGGTTCTGCTTATCGGTTCCTAGATGCGCTCATTTTCCACAACGGCTGCAAACAGACTTTGGATATCTGCCAGGACCTGTCTGTTACGTATCTAACACGTCACGTGACGCCGCATGGCAACAGGAAATGGACCGGGGAAAGAGGTTGAAAGTTTCCCCTTTTCCACTGTTAACTCAGTCATGTTGTAACTAGAACATCCTCTGAAAACATCATGTTTTCATGGACTGACAGTAACAGGGTGACAGTAGTGTGTTAGCAGCAGCTAGCCTGCTAGCGGCAGGTTGTTGTGAACCGACTACCTGTGCAGTGACGTACTGACCTTTTATGGTGACGCGGCCCCAACTTGGCTCCTTGAAAAAGCAAACCGGTTCATAGGAGAAACTGGATCTGAACCAACTAACCACCAGGACTAGAACCAGCACGGACCTAGCACCTGTTCTTGTTTGGTGAAAAAGGGGGACGGTGAACCCCGGTCTTTTTATTCTTTTCCTCCACACAGCATCTTCTGGGACAGTGCAGACAGTGCAGTTCTGTTGTGATTAAAAAAAAACCAAAACATTGGTTTAAATCTCAATTTTGAGGCTGTTCTAATAGTTTTCACTTAAAATAATGTACAGATTTAAATCCCACCCATTTTCAGTTACCACGCCCGAGCTGTGGCTCAGGTGGTAGAGCGGGTCGCCTATGAATCATAAGGTTGTGGGTTCGATCCCCAGCTGCTGTCGAAGTGTCCTTGGGCAAGACACTGAACCCCAAGTTGCTCCCAATGGTGGCTAGAGCCTTGCATGGCAGCTCGGTATCCATTGGTGTGTGAGTGTGTGTGACTGGGTGAATGAGTTGCCTTGTAAAGCACTTTGGGACCTAGCTTAGGTCATGAAAGCGCTATATAAATGTACTCCATTTACCATTTCTC
>OOFC01032001.1:4065-24370 GCA_900323345.1 Pseudochromis fuscus | reverse complement strand
TTCAACGAAGGCGGCACAAATACCGGTAAGAGCTACCGGTACATATGGTACCGTATTGTGAATGCACTAGCTTGTTGTCAGAACGTTGGTTTGTTTTCTATTAATCAAGTTTGACTGACTGACTTATCTGACTGTTTTGTTGACGTTTACTTTAGCACAGCTTCATCTAGATGGATGATAACACAACCCCAGACACTACAGTAGTTTCTATTGTATGCACCTTATAATGAGGTGCACCTTATATATGAAAACAGTTTTAAAATAGGTCATTCATTGAAGGTGCGACTTATAATTCGGTGCGCCTTATAGTGCGGAAAATCCAGTAAGGAATAAAAATAACAAAATAACGTGTAAAAACTACAAACTGGAGGAAAGTGTTGGGTAGAAACAACAAAAAATTAGTTTAAAAAAATGCGTAAAATGAACAAAGAATGAGGAAAAACATTAAAATGTAAAAACAACAACAAAAAATGAGTAAAAAAATAAAATAATGTGTAAAATCAACAAAATGGTGGAAATGTTGGGTAATAACAACAACAAAAAATGAATAAAAACAATAAAATGTTGGGTGAAACCAGTAAAATAACTAGTAAAACAACAAAATGGTGGAAAATGTTGAGTACAAACAACAAACAAAGGGTAAAAACAATAAAATGTTGGATAAAAACAATAAAATAACTAATGAAATCAACAAAATGGAATTGTTGGGTAAAAACAACGAAGAAATGAGTCAAATCAATAAAATGTTGGATTAAAACAATAAAATAAAATAGAGCCAAAACAACAAAACATACATACAACAAAAGAAATTGTAAAAACAACTAAACGGTGGAAAATAACCAATTTTAAAAATGAGCAAATGCAATAAAATGTTGCAAAATATTGGGTACAAACAATGAAATATGGGGTAAAAACAGCCCATATTGAAGGTTAAATTAGCATGTAGCTAGTCCAATATTGACCCAGTTCTGGGAGAAATCAACCCAACATGTTTAGTGTGTATTAAAGACAGAAGTCTGATAAATGCATGATGTATGGTCCAATAAATGGCGAGGCAGGCGTCGTCTAAGATCACTGCTAATACGCCCGGGAGATAAGATATAAGGCTGTAACGGCCCCACAGGGATTGTTTAGCCACACTTACTCTTTATTACTCAATCACTGCTCCTCGCTCTATCTTCCTCTTTTTCTGCAGGTTAAAGCAAAAAAAAAAAACCTGCATCCAGTAAAGTAATAGCGTCGTGTTTGTCTCATCACTTTTAATAACAGCTCTGAACCACCAGAAGAAAGGATTCCCGGGGAGTCGACTCCAACGAAACGCCGCGCACTGACAGCTCTGCTAATAAATTAGCAATGTCATTCAAATAAAAAGTCGTATTTCCACAGCTGCCAGCGACATGATGCAGTCACACACAGAGGGAGCGAAACCATCAAAAGAGGCAATGATACTAATTTATCAAGTGACAGCAGCCACTAAGAAATCATTAAAAAATGCAGCTGCGTGACATCTAAGGTTTTCAGTCAAGGGTGGCTCTCTTTTACCTTTTGTCAACGATAAAAACTCAATCTGCTCGCTTTTATTTCTACCTGCACTAACTCATAAAACACAGGAGGATGTTTGTTCTTCAGAGGTTGTTGAAAGTCATGAGAAAAACAGGTAACCCAGAAGACAAATAAATAAATAAATGAGTAAAAAAACACCACAGATTGATGATACCGAGCCGCTGGAGATCATCAGAGGTGGAGTTTTTCATTTGAAAGAGAGGGAGTGTGCCGTGCCCTCAGAGGACGACTGGCAACCTCCATAATCCCCCAAAACTTTGCTCCCATCCCGACGGCAAACGTGGCCAGAAAATGGCTGAATGCCTGAAACCAACTGGCAACTCTTCACCACTTCCAGGAGGAAACGACCCTCCTCTCCCTCCTCCCACCTCCGAGTGACCGCTGAGGGAAAATGAACTGGAGAGAATGTAAACACCCAGGAGATGGATGACATTTTCCAAAGCTTTGTCTCGCAGTTAGTTGTGGTTCAAATGCTCCAGGAAGCCTTCAACATCACTTTTTTTGTTCTGTGTGTTTTGATGACAAAGATTTGTCCTGTGGAGTTTTCTGGGATTAATTTGAAGGAGGCAGGAAAAGAGTTTCCCCAAAATATTTCTGCAGCTTCAAGCTCTTCAGATCAAAGAGGTTTTATTAACGATTCTCTTTAGAGGCATAATCAAGGTTCGCTATCTTTGGGAGACAATTTCTGCGCCATAAGACTGGTATTATAGTATGTTCATTTAAAAAAATATAGTACAGTATGATATGAAAAATGTGGGGATCTTACCAAACGATGATCACATTTCAATTTAGCAGTTTTCTGGACATTTTGCTCAGTTTTCCAGGACTGAAAATCTAAATCTATCCTGGTTCCTGCATCAGAAAAGAGTTTCCATAAAATATTTCTGTATTTACCTTTTCTTCACTACGAGATCAAAGTTTAAAAATAAGGTTTAATCAAGGTTCACACTATTTTTGAGAGACATTTTTTCCACTGACTGAAATCAATCGTGACCCTGACTGCAGCCTAGAAATACTGTATATAAAAAATCCATGGTTTAGTATGTCATCATAAATGTAGAGATCTCACAGTTTGCACTCAGCTATGTTGCTGAATGTCAAAACTACACACACACATAAAAAGTTGGGTTGTTTTAACCCTGAACTGGGTCAATATTGGTCTCACTACATGCTGGGTGAATTCAACCCAGTAAGATGGGCTGTTTTTTGCTTGTTTTACCCAACATTTTTTAGTGTTTTGTTGTCTTAACAGAACATTTTGTTATTTGGTTCTTGGCATCTTGATGTATTGGCAAACAAACAACAACATGATGAAAAATACTGCGTAAAAATAACAAAAAAATTGAGTAAAAACAATAAAATGTTGGAAAATCTGCCCATCTTATTGGGAGTAAATAAACCCAGCGTGTAGTTAGTCCAGTGCTGACCCAGTTGTGGGTTAAAAACAGTTTTATTGTGTATTTTTCATGACAGTTTTTCAGGATTATTTTTTTCCAGCTGCACACAGGTTGAAAAAGAGTTTCCCTGAAATATTCCTGCAGCTCCCAGTCTTCACTACGAGATCGCAGTGCCAAAAAAAAAAAAAACATGTTTTATTCACAGTTCTGCTGAGAGCCACAGTCATGGTTCCCATTATTTTCCAGGACATTTTCTGTGACTTAAGACTGGTGGGAGCAATGGCAATCACAACCAGGACTCCACCCTCGAGGCTATGCTGTAGTATGGTATAAAAAATGTCATAAAAATACAGAAATCCCAACAGGAGATGATAATATCAACATTATTTTTCAGGACTAATCAGAGGTTTTCCAGGTTTTTGTGCTTTCCAGGAATTTTCCAGGATGTTCTACATTTCTACAATAATCCAGGTTTTCCAGGATGTGTGGAAACTCTTCTTGTTGCAGTGAGTTGTGGTTCAAATTAGAGATCGACAAATATGGTTTTTCAGGGTTCGATACCCATTATTAGTTGTCAATGAGGCTGATAACCGATAGTTGGGGCTGATATATAAATTTGTAGTAAAAGTGACAATATTGGTGTCAAAATTCATCATTATCAGCAACCTTGTTTGCAGTAATTAACAGACACATCTGGCGAGACTGGACCCGAGTGCCTGCTTATGTTTCCATGAGGTTATTGGGTCTCACAGTAACGTTACTTGTGAGTTGTAGAGGATTGGGAGAGTCTGCTACCTTCACTGACCTCCCGAACATTTACCTCCTCGCTCTCCAAAGCTGCTTCAGTCTGCAAGTGTTTCTCCTCTCTGCTGTCTGTGTGTGTGTGTGTGTGTGTGTGTGTGTGTGAGCACTGTGCATCCCCAGCTTTCACTGCTGATTGGTTACCTGTGCTGTGTGACCAATCAGATGCTGCTGTGGGTGGGACAATGCTGGAGACTGTGTAGAGAAGTGGCTGCATCAGAGCATTTATCATTTTAAATTTATCTCTTATCTATTATGTCTTAACGTTGGATAAATAAAACAGGCGCGATGCTGATAAATGTCAAAATGTCAAATGCTACGGCCACTTCAAGACATTTGGATATTTACAGTATTTTTTTTAGGAGGTAGGAAAATGATTAAATATTTCTGTAGCTCTGTAAAATTTCTGTAAAATTGAATAAAATAGTTTTTAATAAGAATCATGTTTAGAGAAATCATCAGGGTTTTCTTGAGAAACCATTTCCCACCTACAATAGAAGCCTGAGGTTATAGAGCAGTATGTTACATAAACAGTATCATAGTCTATCGTGTCAGAAAATCTCTGAGATTTTGCACTCTGCAACAAATGTTATAAATTTGCAAGAATTTCTTTTTGAAATGGTACATTTCTAGACAACAAACTCACAAACTTATGAGAAAAAAACAACAAACTTACAACAGAAAAACTCAGAGATATGGTTTTTGTTCTTTGCACACAAGTAGGAAAAGGGTTTTGTTAAAATATTTCTTCACCTTGAAAGCAATGTACCAAAAAAGTATTATTAAGGATTCTGCTTAGAGCTATAATCATGGTTTCATCTATTTTTGAGAAACAGTTTCTATGAAAATCCAGATCGGCTGGAGCCTCCGATACAGAAAATCATTGTGAAAATGTCTTTATTAGAAGTAAGCGGGAGGGTTATCAGCTAATAATAGCTCCTGAGTAAATGTCAAACCGAACACGACAGTGACACGTAAACAGTGCGTGACGATCCTGAGAGATGTACAGTATGTGGCCCGCAGTGAGGGGCAGGGGTCGACATAAACAAGCGCCACATCTGATCACCGCGGCCTCCGGAGACGAGCGCTGACGTCACCATTTCTGCTTCGAGTCGTGTGATGTATGGAAAGAGCAGCGGTGAAGGAAACGTTTGATACTCCATCATGTATTTTCCTCTGCTGATGCATTAAAATAAAGGGAAATGTAAATGAAAAACAAGGTGGTGGACACATCCGGCACAATGAAAGAAGGGCACAGTGAGAACAGCCAGTGGCGGCGAGCTGAGAGGTCACACGTGCCATGATGAATTACAGTAGCCCGGGTTGTCTCGGCTGCTTGTTCATTAATGAGTCGTCTTAGGGGAGAGTAATACCACAGCGGCACGAAAGGACACATCAACACTGCATCACTTCTCATCCGCTGGTTACTGCGTGCGTCTCTGCTTGTTTTTGGATCTAATTGTGTGCTCACATAATCGAGTACAGCTCGTCTAATCTTAAAACCACAAACCCCGCTTTGCATATTTTACATGGCGGCGACTATAATTCGATCACTTAACAGATAGAAGCCCACAGATTACAGGCGTTATCAAACACTGCATCGTTTTAACTTAATTATTAAAGATTCAAGTGCATGGGAAGCACCGGATGCCCTTTATCTGCCCTTTGCTGGTCATAGATGGCATACTGATGACTTCCAGAGCTCAACGCTGGACTGCACTGCTCTATACAAGTGGCCACGTTTGAATTCTCATAGTTTAGCTAAATATAATTGTAGAAAATGTCCATCAAACATGCATTCATTTAAATAACTATTGAAATCATTAATGCTAAATAATTCAGCTCAGCACGCACATCATCCACCCACCTCCCACCAGCTTGACCGTGATAAACACTGTGGGAACTACAGGTTGACTCGGGGTCCTACAAACAACTGCCCCGCTATTACGACACATTATGTGCATTTATAGAAAGAACTACAAAAAATATTCATCAACTCACAGCTCATCAACAGTGTCTGTATTCAGAGGACAGTATCAATGTGTTCGTTTAATGGAGTCTGCTGTAAGAAGGGAGTGTTTGATTTTTATTCCCCTCGAGTGAGGTTTAGTGCACAGTGTAGGTTTTATTTCAGCTACCTTTGAAGTCCTCTCCCTGGATAGTGACAACGTACAGACACTTCCAGCCTGTGTCTACAGCTATGGACCATGGAGATGTTTGAAAATGCATGAACACTTAATTTTTTGTCTTTGCATTGTTCTGAAAGACAATTTTAAACCTGGGGGGCAGAACCTTTTCATATGAATGAACGTCTGTTACATCTGCAGTATGTTTTATATCATCCAGCAATGACTGGTTTACTAAAGCTGAGGAGGAGGAGTAACGGTCATCAACGAACCTACTGCATTTTGTCAAATAGTGGCCGAGGCCTTTATTTACCTCGCTGCCAGGCCTCTATCTGAGGCAGGTGTTAGGGTGGCCGATGGGTTTTATCATTTCTTTAAACTTAGTATTCAGGTTGGTCTCAGTTTTATGTTGTGAGGAGTTCCCATCCTGAAGCAGAATCCATACTTTCGCTGGAAGGTTCATATATTTGAAAATCGAGAAAAACTTTGTGACATCACATTAAGGCAAACAAGGTGTTTTTACCTGTCGTGATTTTGCAAATCAAATGTAAACTGTCTGTGGATGTGATTGGTTCATCAATGAGTGTATATTTCCTGTCCAAAATGTTTTATCTATCACTGATCAATAACGTGTACAAAAATCTTCAAGCCTCTCGATGTCATTGGCACAGGTTTGTATTAGAGGCAGCACTTTATTTGTTAACTTTAATTAGTCCTATTTCAGTACGAAGCCTCGAGTGGATGAAAATATTAAAGTTTAACTGCATTAGGCTGTAGATACACACTCCGATATTAAAAGTTTCAAATTAAAAGCCCTCTGGCATTTTAGCAGACAGAAACCCTTAATTTCATAACAGGGCTCTTATTGTGAAATTACTGGGGTCCAGCTTTTATTTGTTCATGTCAGCCACGGCCCTGGTCATTATTCAAGCCTTGACGTTTAATTAAGTGCTGGTTTTTATTCGAGGAAGTATGATGCATTGTGAGCACACGCTGGTGGTGTTCGCAGGATTACTTTTACTCCAAGAATCAGGAAACAAAAACAGCTGAGACAGGTAAAGAGAGATTATAAATACAAAGAAGCTGAGGATGATGGATAGTTCATGCCCTAGAGTCAGAGACAGCTGAGTACAGTTTTCACCTGGGTTGAGAGGCAGTCTAAGTAGGAGCGAGTCTTTGGAGAGTTTGGTGTAAAGCCTCACAACTGAATGTACTTCTCAGAGTCCAGATGACTCGACAGGTGAAGTGGATTCATATAGAAAAAGATCTTCTGCAATGTATTTTGATCCTTAAACCCCCTCCTGAGAGATTTAGAGACAAGCAGACGGTGGATATTTTAACCTCTGTACTACCACACTGAGCTGAGGCCTGAAAACCTTAGAGAAGCATTTTCAGTGACCTGAGGTGTCCGGCTGCTGCTTCTTTTTTAAAGAGACCTGTGGACTTAAGGTTTCAGAAATAAAATCAAGGACACATACTGCTTGGATTTCTTTAGAGGTGGTAATTGTTGTTATTTACATGATTTGGCTGATCCATGATTACACAAACATTTCTTATCTGCTTCACAGAGGCAGGTACATGTGGATGTTTGTATAGCTGTGACTGAAGGACTTAACCTTGAACCAATTAAACCTGGTTTCCAGCTATATTGTAGCGAACATTACGCTGAGGGACGATCTAATGGACCTTGGATTTAATGAGCACGGTTTCAGTCCTGTGATGAGCTGAAGATCCAGATGTAAACAGGTGGAATATGGTGAGATTGTTCATTATTTGCAAAGTAACGTCCAGGTTTGAAAGCTTTACGTCATCTTCTTCATCGTGTGACAGCAAAATTACTTTATACTATTAAAAATAATGTGTAATTTCAAACAAAATGAATATAATATGCTGCTTAAAACATTGTGAAATACAGTTGTCCCTCACTATAACGCAGTTAACCTTTTGCGACTTGGCTTTTTTTTTTACTCTAGTGCCATTTTGCATGTTTTGTTTTTTACAGCATATGAACATGCATTGTGTTCTGTGTCCTGATTGGCTAAGGGACTGTAGACCATTGTCAATCAATCTCCTCAGTGCCGTGTCTCCTGTACAGTACAGAAATGTATTTACATAAATGTTCAATCGCTAGCAGTGTGACTGTGAAGTGCTGTATGTTTGCAAGTTTTCTGCCCGACAAAACACACAGTGTCGACGAAGCATCGACAAAGACACCTGCGATCGCACCCAAAAGGCAGAGGAAGATGCTAACCATCGCAGAAAAAATTGGACTTCTGGACAAGGAAGGTAGAAGTTACACGGCTGTAGGACGCCATTACAGAATAAATGAATCTTCTGTTCGTTACATAAAGGAGGAGGAAAATAACATAAGAAGAATCCATGTATCATTCGTTCAATCGTTAATCAATTAAGAATCCAAAAACAAAACGTTAAAAATGGGTCGTTTTCCGTTTTATCCATTTGTTGTTTAATATCCTGTTTGTTAATATAGATCAAATAAGGGGAGGTTGAAGTACTGGCCACAGGCAGATTTTGATTTTATTATTTAATTTGTCCGATCTAGAAGTTCTATCATCTGTGTTTTCACCACAGCACAATCATTTATAATTGTATACAAAATAACTGCACATAACTATTTTTGGCTCATTATATAAGGGTAATAAGAAAACGGGATCCATTTGTTCTAGCCTGAACTTAGCACTGCCCATATTGATCAGCTGATCACACTGATCAACGAAGGTTTGAACTTTGACAGTGTTTAAACAAGAGAGAAATGTGAGTAAATGTTAATGCCTGTCTGAGAAAATAAAATAAAGTGTGTGATGAGGGGTTTTACAGCCTTAAAACATATATAATAAATACAGCTGACTACTTAGCGTATTTCGCCTATTGCGGGTTATTTTTAGAACGTAACCCCGCGATAAACGAGGGACCACTGCACCAAACTTTGAAGTTATGAAGAGTAATCATACCTCCTTCATGTTTACCAGTGTCACTTTGTTACTATTGCATCAACTTAAAAAAATACAGGACATTTTATTTGGATTTCCCTTCTTGATGCTCCAGAGTGTAACCCAACCCAACAATGGTGACCACACTGCACTTCAAGAATCCCACACACTGGACACACACTATACATATACTACACTATGTGAATGGGTAAATTACGAGGCAAAAAACTTGTAAAGCTTGTAGACCTAAGCAAAGGTAAAAAGGTGCTGTATAAGTGCAGTCCACTTACCTGCAGTAGACCTTGTTAAGATAAGCTGACCTCTTCTTACAAGAGCTTTTTACTACAGTACACATGGACTGCAGTATGGCGGCTGTTCACCTCGGCAGTCTGCAAAGTGCTTTACAACCTCTGCCTCTCATTCACCTATTCACACACATTCATGGCAGCACAGACTACATCTAGCACCGCTTCACCTTGCATCAAACATGAAAAATTGATGTACATCCTAATTGTAATATTAATGAAACACTACGAGGATTCACTGCATTTAAAGTCTACTTCGCCATCGGTCAGCAAACGCAAGCAAAAAACCTTAACCCTAGAGGAATAGAAAATGGTCAAGAGACAGTTTGGAAGATAGACAATGGCATAAACTAATGATTCAGGGTAATGTTTGAAAATAATGAACTCAAATAGCTAAGACATCCATCTCTGAAAAGTCAGAATTCCCCATCATAGATGATATCATAGAGGCTCCCATTTTAAATATTTCAACCAATCAGGAAAACCAAGTGGGAAACGTGTTTTTCTGATTGGTTGAAATGCTGTGACATCACAAGGGCTCAGAATTTACACTACCTTCTGAGTCACTTTCTGCAATTTTGCCGTTTTATCCCTTTTGTACTAAGGAGCTAAGACTGGTGGACCCTTGAGCCCATGTGATGTCATCCATCATGGCCGCCCAGTGCGCATAAAAGGTCAAATAAGCCTGATTTTTTTTCTTATGGGCTCTCACTATTAGAAGCTATCAATCTATTACATTTTCTACTCCTTTAGATTATGATTACAATATGATTATGATGCAGAGATGTTGTTTGAATCCTATACTCAAATATAATTCATATCTAACGTGTCCTTAATAAGACAAATGGAAAGACTGACTTGACTGACTCACAGAGAAATAACAGGAGATAACAATGGATGAGCAGCAGCCTGTCCCACAATCTGTCACATGGCCGCACTGAGCTACATTTAACCGGAGGTGTGACCACCAAAGAATCCCCCCACACCTCCCCCCTCCCTCCTGTAACTGCTAAAACCCATAAAAAGCTGCCTGGTTGGACACTGCGTCAAAGGGAAATGCCAACTTTGTCTCTATGGATTACAAGTGTGGTTTTATTGGGAGTTGCTGTGTGTGTGTGTGTGAGTGTGCAAGTGTGATTGTGTGTGTGTGTGATGGGGTAAGTGTCTGCCAGTCTGTGAAGTGACACCCATAAGTGCAAGCCCACGCCATACACCCACCGCACAATGGGAAGTGAGAGGAAAAAGATAATGGACGAACAGATGAATAGACATTTGAATCGATGCATGGATGAAGAGCTGGACGAGGTTCCTGAGTGGAGTTATGCAACCAGTTAAAAGCAGCATAAAAAAAATGTAATTGGTTCAGTTAAATGGATATAAGAGCTAATTTTAAAGGCACACCAGTTTTCTTTTTAAACACAATATGTGTAATGTTGAAAATACACATTATAGTAAATATAGTAAAATATAATAGACTTTTTCCTGTTATTTTATAGGTAAGAAATCAGATTAAAATACATATAAATTAAAAAAAATAAGTAAATAACCATAAACATTTGCATTAAAAAAGTTAAAAATTGTCAGAATACATTCACAATTTTTTAAAATAGATTTTTAATTGAATTTATGAAACTGTTCAATTTAAAACTGTAATTACACTTTTACAATTTTATATAATTGTGACAATTAAAAGGAAGCAACTTCAATTTCACACATAGATTTGTATTTTAATCGACAGATATCTTGAATAAATGTCTTTTTAATCAGTTTTATTGTTTTTCCATGAGTAAATATTCTTAAATTAAATAAAATTTTATGTAAACTTAAATCTACAAACTGTATTGAAAGCATGGGAAAAATGATGTGGGTCTACATTAAATAAATAATATAATATACTGAGAAAAATCTATGCTGTGGATAAATTATGTAATGTTTGTCCTTATATGCGGCAATAAAAGGATGAATAAATACATCAATAATACATAAATAAAAGGTCCTCATTAATATGGATATAAATGTGCTTTATTCAGGCTCTCCCTATATATATGTTTGTACAGTATCCCCTCTCTCAGGCTGTACTATGGACAGATACTACTTGTTTTTCTGTGAGAGTAGCTGCTTGAGGTGTTTGTGTTGCTCTCTGGAGTCGTTACATATGTGAACATTTTTACCCACAATGAAGTCAGACAGTTGAGTCAGTAATTTGTGGATTTGATGCTAGTGGCCTTAAGCAGAAATCAGAATTGTGGTAAATCCATGTATTTTTCATTTTTAAACCTCTTCGTTAATATGAAGCGACATCACTTAAACCAATTCATCAGAAGTGTGCACGGCTTCCTCACAACTTTGTTGACATATGCAGAATTCACCAGCAGCTGTAAACAGGCTGCTGAGTGGGAAATAAAATAAAACACAATTGATGGAAGTTCCCCTAGAAGGCCTAATATTTGTGCATGTAGAGATGAAACAATTAGTCTTTCAAATGGTTACCTGATAAAAAAATAAAGGCAGTTTTAATAATTTATAACCAAACAAAGATGCTTGTTTTCTCTTTGTTACATTCTGCATTTCCTCAAACACAAACCTGTATTTAATTAAAGCTGGGTTTCTAATGACTAATGAAATAAAACAAGACTGAGTAAATTAAACATAGTGTGCATGCAAAAATTTCACAATAAAAGCCCCAATGAAATTAAGGATTTCTGTCCACTGAAACATTAGCAGTAGGCTTTTATTCTGGAATAGAGACAAGAAATCTTGATTTCATTTTACAAGCATATGTTCGTAACAAATATTTTGATCCAGTCCACTCGTGTTGACGTTTGAAGCATCAAAAAGAGATTTTGGGCTAAAATGCAACAAACTAAATTAATCTAACAGGTCCTCAGTGATCTACCGCCACCAAGCCGCTACCATGTACGCCCTGGGAGGAGATCGTTTTTAAGCAAAGTGAAATTTTGGCGTTCAATTTAAGATTGACTTGCAATTTGTGGAGTTCCTGTTGATTTTAGCCTAGGGGTATAAGTGCATGATTTTTAGGTCTTGATGAGTACTACAATTCGGCTTCACTCCCGTGTCTCTGCAACGTTCCTGCGGGCGGCTTTCTGAGCCTAGGTGGTGCTACAGAGCCCATTTTTGCACTGAGGGGTCTGGTTTTTCCATTTTATAAAATTTTTCACCAGTCCTGATGTGCGTGCCAAATTTGGTGAGTTTTTGAGCATGTTTAGGGGCTAAATTAAGCCTCAAAGAGACATAATAATAAGAAAGAAAAAGAAAGAAGAAACGCTACAGTTACAATAGGGCCCTTGCACCTGGTCAGGGCTCGGGCCCTAAATTAATCTAACAGGAGAAATTTGAAATGAAGTCCTGCCTCATATCCCCAGCCACTATTTGAGGATTTACGGTATCTTTAAAGTAAACTATTTTATTTCTAATTTGATAAAACAACACGTTTCACCCTATTACTTTAGATGCAGGAGCTAGCTTAATCGCTTACATGAATTTCTTAAATACTACAGCACCTCCACTTCACCAGGTCTCCTCTGTGGGCACATAAACGAGTGGGTGTGGAGTGACCACCAAAACACTGACAGATACTCTGCACACACCATGTTTGTGTGCTGTAGGCATGAGGAGGTGGATATTCATATACGCTCAGCTCTGCCCCGCCCGGAGCCATCTGCTGCCCTCCCTCTAATCCAGGGGCATGTCACTGGTGATTAGCCGGCCACTCTATCACTCCCTCTCCTTCCCCTCTGCCATTATATATTCCTGGCTTATTATGTTGATACTACTATTAAAGCGTGCTGTGGAGTGCTCCCTCTCAGCTAAACTCCTTTGTATGGGTATTTGATGCCTACAAATCCTCCACACTCCCTCTCCCAGCCTCTGTCTCTCTGCCTCCCTCCTTCATTATACATTTCAGGCCTATAATGCTGATGACAGGGCTTAAATGTGCTTAAGTGTGCTCTCTCGCACTATTTTCTTTCTCTTCTGCTTTTTAACCACCTTCTCCAATTTCTCTTGGCACTTTTATTGGAGCTGAGCATTGCCTGGCACTACAGCTCCGGCAGTTTTCAAGAAGAAAAATAATGCAAACAAGGTCAACAACATCAATCGCATGTATCGACGGGTTTACAGCCGGCTTGACTTTTAATATCTTTATGAAATCTTTATCGTTCTTAAACTGCGCCTGTAAAAAATGTGGGTAAATAGCAGTGCCTGTTGAAGGTTAGCTCTTTGGAGAGCGCCGGGTAACAAATAAAGTGCGGTAATAGGAATACTAAGTGAAACTGGCAGCTGCATCAACCACTCTGCACTATGTAGGGATAAATCTTACACTGTCACTGTCCCCCTGTGCCTACATGAATTAATTAGTATTTTATTTTCTGCAGGCACCCACGGCTCTATGGGTGGTCAGCCAGGTCCATCACTTTCGTGCATGTCTCAGCAAATATTGGATGAAATGCAATGAAATCTGGCAATAGGGATTGAAAGCTTCTCGGTATTATAGTTATTTATAGATGATTTTTGTACAGATATTCAGGGTGCCCTTGTAACTCATGTCTTTATAGAGCTGACTGTTCAGACCAAAGTTCAATAAGCACTGTAAGAAACTGCAATACCATTGATGGCCACTAGATGCTGGATCCTAAAAACTCTGGCGCCAACTGATTTCAATTCAAAAATCCTGATTTTAAATTCTGAAATACTCAGTGAATACATTTTTTTCCTCAAGTTATTCTGATGTCATTAGTTAAAGTCAACGCTTCTTCTCAGTGATCTGGTCCATCTGAAGATCACTTCATTAAGGAGACATGAGGCTGAGAGAAGAGGAGGAGTTAGGGGTGTGGTTAGTTTGATTGACAGGTCTGGTCTCCAATTATGGTTTGGAGGCTCCTTCACTGGTGAACTCCAGTCTCGTCCACATTGTTCTAGAGTTTAAGGGTCAGACCCGCCTCCTCACTCCTCCCTTCACATCCACATATGGTCACTTCTGGCTCCAAAAACCCCACATGACGACATTTAAAGGCCAAACTCCTGGTTTCAACAAGCAAATCCACAAACCAATAGGTGATGCCACAGTGACAAAGCCCATCTCTTATGAACTGTCTATGGCAGGGGTGGTTAATCCTGGTCCTCGAGGGCCGCTATCCTGCATGTTTTAGATGTCCCTCTTCCAACACACCTGATTCAAATTACCTGCTCAGCATCAAGCTCTGCAGAGGCCTGATAATGATCCTGGTCATTTGAATCAGGTGTGTTGGAAGAGGGAAACATCTAAAACATGCAGGATAGTGGTCCCTCGAGGACCAGGACTGAGCACCCCTGGTCTGTGGCATTTCCTCAAAAAGTGGCCAGAAGCTTTATTTACCTCAGCTGCAGAGGGTAAGAGGCCTCTATCTGAGGATGGCTTGTATTAGAGGCAGGACTGTAGTTCTAGTTTCCTCTGTCTGATAAGTAGAATTGATCAGATTTCAGCACAGAGCCTCGTTCATGTTTTAATGAACAGAAACCCTTCATTTCTAAACAGGGCTTTTATCCTGCAGGCTTTCCATGTGCAACAATAACCAGATGGCATTAAAGGACAACACAGAGACAGCAGTGCATCCATGGAAATAAGACATCAGATACTGAAAACTGCATGATTGCATAGTTGAATGTATGAAGTGGTAGAAATGTACTGGATGTTTAACTAGCATGTACATTATATGACAGGTACCAGGAGCTTATCCATCTTTGTTTTTCCCCACCATATATTATAATATGAATACCAGGTTTACGGGAGAAAAAACATATCTCAACATTTCCTCAGTCATAGTTTCCAGACAATGTATCCTTACAATTTATCTGATGCCCTTATTTTTTCTTTTACATCATGAGGAGGCTGATTTAGAGGTTTTGACTGAAATGACTCGACATCTATTGGATTGACTGCAGTAAAATCTGATTCCAACATAGCTTTCCCCCTGTATGCTGCATTTTAATAACTTTATTCACATCTCATCATGAAGCACAAACTTCCAGTCACTTTCTCAGGAAATACCTGCAAAGCTAACAGCACTTCCATCTCCCTCAGCTGTACTTTGCATTTAGTGCTTCACTGCTTGCATGCATTTGATAGTTATTACAGTACAACACTACGCCTGCTCCTCATCAGCACTAACGCTGTCACTGCGAGCATGTTAGCATGCTGACTTTAGCATTTATATCAAAGCACCGCTGTGCCTAATTACATCCTCACAGAGCTGCTAACATGGCCCACTCTTAGTCTTGTTAATTAATACCCTTTTAATCAGTTTACTTCTGCATCTTATCACTGTGTGGTCAAAACAGCTGAAAACAGAAAGAAAACTGAAGCGTAACACGGCACCAGTGAAAAAGACAGAGATTTGAATTATTCCACACCAACACCATTAAATCATGGATTGGCAAACACTGTCACAAACAATTATCTAAAGCCACTGTCCTGTCGCTGTTGCTTAGTGCACTCTGAGGAATTACTGCACCATTTTTACTCAACCAACCAACAACACATGGTGGAGAAAAACGAGCAGAGAACCATTCATAAACGGGGTCAAACCTGCAGCAGTAAAAAAAAAAAAAAAAAAGTCAGTGTGGTTATATAAGATCCAATCCAATAGCAACTCAATAATGTAATGTTCTGGTGGTATTCAGATGTAGTAGCTTTGATATATGACTCTTTAAACACTCTGCAGATTAGAGCTGTCTGTGTTTACAGTTCATCACATGATCTAACGGCGAATTAATCTTCTTGCTGCACAACAACGAGCGCTTTCCAGAGAATCTGGTTCGACATCAGCTTACCCAACTCGACAGCACAACACAACACCCAAACTACCACCAAACAAAAAAGCTTTCATGTTTAAAATAGAAGAAAGTACAGGCCCGTAACTACCCCACAGCTGAGCTAAAAAACAAGAAGAAGAAGAAAAAAGAAACACCCGATGGCCAGTGGGAGAGATGAGGGATTAACTGCTGGATAGGAGGGAGGGTATTTACTTCCAAGCCTCCTCTCTCCATCTCTTCAGCTTTATTAGAGTAGCATCGGAGGAGGCTCTTTTCAGGTAAATGTCACTGCTTTCTTTTCGATGATGCTGCCATTCCTCTCAGCCCACTGAAGCTGCCTCGCTGCCTCTGGGGGAGTCGAGGGCCTGTTTTGAATGCCACTCCCCGACCACGAGAGTGCTCGGCATTTCCTCAGTATGGACTTTGTTTGTGTTTCGACATGTGGCTGAGTGCATAGTTTTATGTCCTTGTTTGTGAAGAGACACCAAAAGGGGGACGTGACCTCTGCGCCACAGAAAAACACAAGAAGTCTCTTTATTGTAGCGACGACCTCGAAGGAAAATAATCAGTACAGGAAAGAGCTCAGAGAGGACAGATCTCCACTGAGGTGTGATTGATCTATGACTTCTTCCATTTACATTTATATGAGGTTAAAAATATCCTAATTTTATGTGATGCTACTTGCTAATAAATTTAGAAATACAAAGCAGTCAGAGCACAAACCTCCACCAAGGCATAATGCACGTGATTGTTTTTTATCTACAGTGTCCATACATAATAATTATTGTTTCATGTTACCTTTGTTTTGTATTTTTTAAAATCAAAAATGGACGTCGCTATCTTGCTGTCTGTACAATCTACAGGTATCAATAAAGTAACCTGAACTGGATCCTACACACTATCCTCCTGCATGTGTGTTTAGATGTTTGACAAAATTCATTACGATGTGAAAAATGTATGAATCATTACAACGTTTGTCTATGATAAGAGATAAGGTTAATTTGCGTGTTTTATTCAAACAGAATCCCACCGTCTGATCTTTTATTGGTCGGGTAATACCCCGCCTCTCCACAAAGTTAACGGGGCTTTGTTTACAAGTGTTTCTGTTGGGCTGCTAACAGATGGACGGAGGTGAAAACATAAGCTCCTTGGCGGAGGTAAAAAATAAGGAGTAGATCTTTTCCAGATGGAGTTTGGGACATTTCTTAGAAACTCTAGTTGACCCTAAAGAACCCTTGAGCAAAGCAACTGGCCTTTAAACTAGCTGTGATACTTTAGTAAACAATGAAGGAGACACGACTGAAGACAAAATGTTTCTAAAAATAAGATCCTCGACTCAGGAAAACTTGCTTAAAGTAAAAATAAACCAATAGTAGGTCAGTGCTTTCTCTCATGTTTAAACTAATCCTCGTGTTGCTTTGATATACCAGGTCAAGGCTGATAATCAGAGAAAAAAACATCCCTCCATAACATAAATCTATCACTGATCTGCTTACTCACGCCACGACCAAGTCCACTTGCTGGTGCAGCCGAATGACACAGCGCCCCATCTAAAATATGGTATGAGCCATTTGAATATGGTGGAATAAGGCAGTGGGAATCCTCTTATGTCACTCTAAATAAAGTTTTTTGGATGAAGTGTAATCTCTAATCCAGCCATCCTTCCTATATCAGTAATAGCAAGGTCTTAGTGTAAGCTCTGCCATTTAGATTAAACAAACTCAGGCATCTCTTTGGCATCTTTCTCCACTGGATGGATTGGCAATTTAAAAAAAAAGCCAAATAAAGCAGCAGTCTGGAGTGGAGTAATATCTCTAAAGCCACAAAACAGATCAATGTGGGTCAAACGTGACGTATTTTCCTGCAAATGCTTTTAAAAAAATCAAGTGCAATGTCATGGTGCCCTGTTGGCGAGCTCTGTGACGCTGGACCGTGGACCCCTGGGTTTCCAGCTGCACTCATTCTTTTTCCAATGAACCTAAAAGTACTTTTTGAAAAATAGGGGCCATGTGGCTGCTTTTTTTTTTCTGAGCTGGACTCCACAGGCCGCTGAGTTGCTCACTTTCCTGTGTTTGTCGGGTGCAAACACACAACAGACACAATTAGCCTGCATTTCCACTCCGACCCAACTAAAAGGAAAACAAAAACAAGAGGCATACTGAATTAAAATAAAACCCACTGGCATAGTCTGTAATGAAAAATAAAATTCCCAAGGAAATTGGCTTAATTTATATGCATGGCCTAAATTTGTTGCCTGTTGCTAAGGAATTTTAACCATGGCTGGCCAATTATGGACCAGACTCTTGTTTGCCCTCAGGTGCTATGCTAATTAGGGTCACGTAGGGTCATGTTGTAATGCACTCGCTAAAGTGAGGCGGGGAATCTCCGAGGGATATCCTCATTTGGGAGGATGCCAGTCACAGTCCCGCCGATATCAAAGCCACAGCGACTCAGACGTATTGTGTTTGTTTCCGGCTCAGGGAAATGAGAAAGTGGTCGGACATAATGCAGGTACGACGGCAGGTATTAGCACACAGCTATTTAAAGTAAAGGATTTTGGAGGCACACAGGGACGTCAGGCTCTAAATTAAACCTGGGAAAACGAATGATGCTGGTGGTCGGGGCAGCTGAGGACATGAATCAATCCAGGCAAAAAAAACAAAAAAAAAACCATCCCCAACATAAGAAATGTAAATGAGAACATTTGGCTGAAGTAATTCCACATAAATTTAGACAAAACTAAAGTAAGATTTCTCTTGTGGTTCTAAATAAGCTACAAGAAATAACTTTCTGCTTAATTAGTCCAAAGCACCTGAACAGATCAATACTTTTGTTTCCCTTTATCTCAAGGCTCGGCTTTTAAACTGTGTTTGGTTACTACGATCATTTTGGCTGAAGGCCACGTAATGACTTTGACTTGCTGTACTGAACTTGTGAACCCGTCACACCCGCTCTCCCTCAATTTCCTGGATGGCCTCTTCAGTGGGTCCGGTGTAATAGCAGGTGATTGTAGGAGAGCCACTAACAACCCTTGGCGAGGGCGACATCGCTCACCGCCGGTGCCTCTGTGAAGGGAGGAATGTATTCGGCTAACAATGGCCTGTCAAGCGGCGGTCGGCCTGAGAGGTGACATCAGCGGGATCACAGTGACACACAGCTGTGCGTTCATAGCGCCGAGAGCTACGGTGGTCGCCATTGTATGATACTGTGTAGCACTGGGACGCCATTGTTTCTGTGAGGCTGACAGGTCATTAGAGATGCAGGGCTGACAACATGTGGAGACACATACTGTAAATAGTGGGCAAACCTACAGAGGGTAAAGGGCCTTTATTATAGGCTGGCCTGTATTAGAGGCAGGTCTTTGATTCTAATTTCCTGTTTGATAAGTTTCATTAATCATATTTCGTTATCAAGCATCACTTCAAAGCAAATTAAAGGTCATGGATTACACTGAATGTAATCTCAATACTTAACCAGGCTTTTATTGTGAAATATTTGCATGCAGGCACACTATGGTTTATTCACCCATGGTTTTACCCAACCTGGATTTGGAGTCCAGCTTTTATTTGTTGATAGAGCCTCTTCCAGTTGACAGCCTATTATTTGAAGCATGGCCAGATACTAAAAAAGGTAAAGAACAGTACTTGTACTCATTGTGGCTGTAAAGCACACTCTGTACTCTCTACATGTGGAGATATAGTTATAATTATGTCAGAGTTTCTCAGAAGTTTTAAGCATCCTTTGCTTTGGGTGGCAAATCCTCCATTTTTGCTCCTTGTAGCACACTAAAAATTATGCCTTATTTGCAAATACTCACACAGCCCAGTTCTGCTGAATCATCTCAGGCTCATCCGATAAAAAGTGCAATTTGTACTAATCTTGGAAAGTGGGATGTAAAAAGATCTGTCCAGCATGAATTTTTTTACATTTTAAAACTCCACTCTATGAACAATCAATAGAAAAGTTTTACCCATGTGATTTATGATTTGGTTTGTTAACCAGGAAGCAATGAACCAGAAGTCCTCTATAGAGAGTTTTACTAAAACTTTGTGATCTCAAACAGCGGCTGAAATTTGAATGTAACCTGGAGTTGTGAGTTTTCTGGGTGATCATTTCTGTTTACACAAGCAAAAAACCCACACATGCACAATAAGTAAGCAATTACCGGAGGAGCCTGTGCATGTCTCAGGTGACTTAACGGGCCGAGCGGCACGTGCTGAGAAGTGTCACTTGACCTGATGAGGCGACAACATGGTAGGTGAAATTGGATTGGCTCGATCAGAGGGCAGTGGCGTCTCCCGTGTAATCTAAATGATAGATAATCCGGTTTCCAGAAGAGATTACGAACCCCC